>WOXC01010504.1:0-39077 GCA_011680675.1 Gymnobelideus leadbeateri
CCTTTACCAAGCCATTGACTCTTTTTTTCACTATTTTCTTGAATCATTCTCTTTTCTCTTCCCAATTTTTCTTCTACCTCTCAACTTGATTTTCAAAATCTGGCCTGTGACCGAGATCTGAGCACAGGGAAAACAACAGAGGTCTGCCTCAGTGCTCACAAGGAGACACTTGTAATCTCTTTCTGACCAGTTGTTTGACCCCTTTACAATCTGAGGACTGAGAGCTCAAGAAGCAGTCATTGCACTGCTGATTCAGGGGCTCCCAAGGCCTGCTCCTGGTTTGCCAGGGCCTCATCTGTGTGAGCACATCCTGGGATGGACTGGCCTTCTCTCTATCCCTGGGACAACAGGCCTTTCCTGCCAACCTTCTAAGTTGTCTTGAGATGGAAAATTGTTTCACTCCTTTTTGTAGGTTCTCCCACTTCAGAATATGTTTAGAGTCATTATTTAAAGGCATTTGGAGGTGTTTGGGGGAAATCTCAGGAAAGTCTCTGCCTTTACTCCCCCATTGTGGCTCTGGGTCCCTTTCTAAAGACCCTCACAGCTGTATTAACTTGCATTTCTCTAATTAATAGTGATTTAGAGAATTTTTGTGACATTTTATAGCTTTTATCTTCAGAACATGTCCTTTGACCATTTATAAATTGGATAAACCATTTATTTTTAAAAATTTGGCTCAGTTCCATATATACTTGAGAAATGTACATTTTATTTTATTTAGGAAAATGTACATTTTATTTATCAGAAAAAAAAAATTGCTATAAAAATGCTTTCCCAGTTTCATTTTTTTTGTTTGTTCTTCTGCTTTTTGGAGGGGGGAAGGCAGGGCAATTGGGGTTAAGTGATTTGCCCAAGGCCACATGGCTAGTTTTGTGTTAAGTATCTGAGGCCGGATTTGAACTCAGGTCCTCTTGACTCCTGGGCCTGTGCTCTATTCACTGTGCCACCTAGCTGCCCCTCCAGTTTCATGTTTTTAATAATTTTTGTTCACAATAACTTTATGCAAAATTTTTATTTTCACCATTTCCCCTTCCACTATAAAAGCTCTTCCTTGCATGTCTCTTTTAAATGCTATGTTTTCCCCCATTTTTCCTTTCCCTTTCTCCTTCTCCCAGAGCATCCCTCTTTCTCACCTATCCATTTTTTTACATCTTGTGAATTTCCCAGTGTTCCACTGTAATGGCACAGTTTGAACTTGAAGGTCCCCTATCTCTAAGTCTAGCAATCTTCCTATGGCACTGCCAACATGTCCTTTTCTGTTCTGAGTATGGTGATGGTTGTGAATCAAAAGCCAGTATTTGGAAAGGCTATGCTGCCAATATATCATGGACTTCCTTCACAATTGAAACTTTCTCTTCATGTGATAGAAGGGAAAGCCAAACCTGCCACTTCTTGAGCACATGTTAGTCAGCAGAGTACTTGGCCAAACTGAATTATAAGCTGATTCCTTTTGTAACTAAGGATAATATTTGACCCCATCTCATGACCTACATATTGAATATATGAAAGGATAAGAAAACAGTAAAGCAAACAGCAGCAGCAACAAAAGAATAACTGAACAGATCCCTACATCCCAACCTCCTGCCACTGTAGATTTCTAGACACATACTGATTCACCTCCCTAGGCTTCTGATATAAAAGAAGGAAACCTCAGGAAGTTATTCCAACTTATGATGGACCCTGAAAACCAAAGGACTGAAAACTTCATCATAGTTTTTTGAGTTTTAACATACTTTAGAGATTGTATAATCCAGGCATCTATTGTCTGTTGTCTGTTTTAACTCACAGGCTGGATTTGCGACCCCTCTTCTAGTCCAACTTAATAATGATTTTATAGATGAAGAAACTGGTATCTACAGAAAGTGACCTGACTAAGATTACAGAAATGTAACAGTAGGGAACAGAGCAAGGATTTAAACTTATATCTTTGAACCACAAAAAGACTTCTCTTTCCATTATACCACACTGCTTCCTATGAGGACAGGAGATCCTTGATTCTTTCACCTCCTTATTTGATGAGTATGAAATTCCTGTGGCATCCTTAGAACTGAGTCATTTTCAAGACATTGGCATGGGTCCCTGCTGAGATACAGTCCTGCTCCTAATGAGCCATGCTGGCGAGAGATCAGTAACAGCTGCCCCCAAATAGCTGGGCATGCACAGATGTGTCTATACCAGGTGTTCTCTAGCTTTCTGGATAATTACATTATAGGGTCCCCATCAGCTTTGTCTCTTATTATGGCCCTCAGAGGTGTATCCTTTACCCCTAAGATTTTTGTAAGAAATTAACTCACTGCAACTCATTTTTTTGCCCTTGAAAACACATGACATTCCTCTATCTGTGCTGGCATTTGTCTTGTGTACTTGACAAGTGAATGCTTTAGCTTCTATTGGCCCCTGCTATGCCCCCACTCTCTGTTTTCTCTATAACTTCAGTGAGTATTACTTGTACCCTCCACCCTTTTCCCATACCCTGTCAATGGATCAGAAGTGGAACCCTGCAGCTCTTGCCTGATGGGCCACTATGACTGGGACAGAGAGTTACTCTGAACTCATTTTCATAAAGTCATTAATATGGTGGAATGAGAAAATCAACTCTAATGTAATGGTAGAGATGATCAGCTTGATTTTTACATCTGTTTTGTCTGCCAAAGAGAATGATCCTTGGACTGGAAACAGTAGGAAAAAATGGCTAATAAGAGAATGGATACCTGAGATAAATAGGGGGAAGTATAAGAGAACACCTCATTATCTTTGATGAACTTAAGTCCATAGCCAATCAACAAGCCTCTATTAATCACTTACTATATACTAGATAAACTAAATCCTAGAACACTAAAGGGATTGTGAGCTATGATTGCTGACCCACTATCAGTGACCTTTTAGAGACTGGAGAATTAAAGAGCTATTGAAATACTGCCAAAGAACATACAAAAATATATATTAAAATATATATAAATAATATATATGATATATAAAAAATTAAAGAATTAGACATTACAAACAATAGGCCAGTGAATTTGACTTTGGTTCCTTGGAAAATTTGAGAGAAGGTATTTAAAGAGAAGGTCAGTAGTATCTTCAAAAGGACAGAGTGACCACAAAAACCACATCATAAATGATGCCTTTATCAACAACTGACCAGACCAACCTAACTGTAATCTTAGCTTATTTTAATAGATACAGCTTCCAAGAAGACAGGGTTGATTCCCTCCCCCTCATTCCTATACTCTGCTCTCTGGTCAGAATCTACCTGAAATATTATCATCATTTCTGAATTCTACATTTTAGGAAAAAAAAATATTAATCATGTGAACACTGTCTAAGGAGAGCTAACTGGGATGGTGATAGGCCTTAAGTTAATTATATATGAGGACTGACTAAAGCAATTTGGGGATATTTTCTTCCTGGAGAGGTGGTGACTTAACAGGGAACATGAGCTCTATTTTCAAGTATTTAAAGGGTTGTCATAAGGAAAAGGGAATAGTTTTGATCTGCTTGGTCCTAAGAGGAAGAACTGGGAATAATGAGTAAAAGCTGCAAAAAGTTAAGTATTATAAAATTTTAAATATATATATTAATTAAATATTTCCTAATTACATGTAACATTTTTTTTCTTTTTTATTTATTTTTTTTTAAAGCAATTGGGGTTAAGTAACTTGCTCAAGGTTACATGGCTAGTCATTGTTTATGCGTGGGTGCTCATTTTCTGAGGCCGGATCTGATCTCGGGTCATCCCAACTCCGAGGCCGGTGCTCTTACTCACTGCGCCACCTAGCCACCCCTTTAGGGCAATTGGTAACTTGCCCAAGGTTACATGGCTAGGTTTTTGTTTGTGTGTGGATTAAGTGTCGGAGGCCGGCTCCGAACTCAGATCCTTCTGACTCCAGGGCCGGCGCTCTATTCATTGCGCCACCTAGCCGCCCCTTACATGTAACATTTTTAAATTGATTTTTTAACATTTTGAGTTCTAAATTTTCTCCCTCCCATCTATTCCCACCTATTCCTTGAGAAGGCAAGCATTTTAATATTGATTACATATGTAGCATCATGCAAAATATATTTCCATATTAACTATACTGCACAAGAAAACAGGCAAAAAAATGAGAAAGTTTTTTTTAAAAGTTTGCTTTGATCTGCATTCAGAGTTCATCATTTCCTTCTCTTTGAGGTGGATAGGATTTTTTATCACGGGTTCTTTGGAATTGTCTTGAATTAAAGTAGCCAAATCTTTCACAGTTGATCATTCTTAAAATACTGCTTTTACTGTGAACAGGACAGTGTTCTTTTGGTTCTTTTCATATCACTTTATAACAGTTCATATAAGTCTTTCCAGGCTTTTCAGAAACCATTTCTTGCATCACTATAGTATTTCATCACAATCATATACTAAAATTTGTTTAGCCAGTCCCTAATTAATGGACATGCCCCAAATTTCCAAATTTTTGCCTTCACAGAAAGAACTGCTATATTCTTGCACAAATAAGTCCTTTCCCCTATTTTATCTCTTTTAGATTGAGATGCAGTGATATTGCTGGGTCAAAGAATATACACAGTTTTATAGCCCTTTGGACATAGTTCTAAATTGTCTTTCAGAATAGTTGGAGTAGTTCACAACTCCACTGACAATGCATTAGTGTTTAAATTTTTCTTTTCTTTTTTTAATTAAACAAATGCTTTATTAACTTCTGGTTTACATCATTCATTTCCACCAGATTATGACTTACATTTTTCCCCCATTTTTCCCTACCCACCACCCCAGAATAGCAGTCCCACTAGATATCCCCTCATCCAATCTGCTCTCTCCCATATCTTCTCCCATACCCCCTTCGACTTTGCCATTAGGGCAAGGTGAATCTCTGAGCCTCACTGCCTGGACATCTTATGAAACATTTGATTTTAAAACTTCGATTTTCAGATCCATTCCCTTTCTCCCTTGTCACCCACTCCGTCTGAGAAGATAAGCAATTCAGTAAGTGTTGTACATGTATATCTATGCAAAACATTACCATAGTAGATATATTGTAAAAGACTGCTTATATTTCCCTCCCATCTGTCTTACCTCCCACCTGGTCCATTCCCTACTTTGATCCTGTCCCTCTTTGATAGTGGGTACTTCTGACCTCCCCTCTCCCCAGAATGCCCTCCCCTCCATCATCCCCCCTCTCATCCCCCTTTCCCCTACTCAGGAGAATGAGTGAGGGTAAGATATTCCGTTTAGTATGTATGTGATTCTCTCCTTGAGCCAACTTCAATGAGAATATGCTTTTGCCTTTTTGCCTTCCTGTTCTTCCCCTCCCCTGCAACTACTTCCCCTTGCCTCTTCTACATGAGATAGTTTGCCCTACCCTGTCTCTCTACATCTCCTCTTGCCACTTTCCTCTCTCACCTCTTGACTTCACCCCTTAAGAATCATCCCTTCCTTGGGGCGGCTAGGTGGCACAGTGAGCAGAGAGCCAGCCCTGGAGCCAGAAGGACCCGAGCTCGGATCCGGCCCCAGACACCCAACACACAAACAAAAACCCAGCCACGTGAACCTGGGCAAGTCACCCAACCCCAATTGCCCTCCAAAAAAAAAAATCATCCCTTCCCATCAAATTCAACCTGTGCCCTCTATCCATGTATACCTGTGAACATATGCCATGTACCCTTCTTCAATTATTTTCATAATGAGAAAGGTTTCATCAAACACAGTTATTGTTTTTCCATGTAGGAATGTAAATAGTCCAACTTTGATAAGTTCCTTTTGATTTCTTTTCCTTGATTACCTTCTCAAGCATCTCTTGCTTCTTGTGTCTGAATGTCAAATTTTCTATTCAACTCTGGTTTTTTCCTCAAGAATGCTTGAAAGTCCTCTATTCCACTGAATGACCATATTTTCCCTGAAACAAGATACTCAGTTTTGCTGGGTAGGTGACCCTTGGCTTCAATCCCAGCTCTTTTGCCCTCTGGAATATCATATTCCATGCCCTTCGATCCCTCAGTGTAGAAGCTGCCAGGTCCTGGGCTATTCTGATTGTGTTTCCACAATATTGAAATTGTTTCTTCCTGGCTGCTTGTAGTATTTTCTCCTTGATCTGGGGATTCTGGAACCTGGCTATAATCTTCCTGGGAGTTTTCTTTTTGGGATCTTTTTCAGGAGGTGATGGGTGGATTCTTTCAACCTCTATTTTGCCCTCTGGGTCTAAAACATCTGGGCAATTTTCCTTGAGAATTTCTTGAAGGGTGATTTCTAGGTTCTTTCTTTGATCATGGCTTTCAGGTAGTCCAATAATTTTTAAATTATCTCTCCTGGATCTATTTTCCAGGTCAGTGGTTTTTCCCATGAAATATTTCACATTGCCTTCTATTCTTTCATTTGTTTGGATCTGTTTAATAGTATCTTGATTTCTCATAAAGTCACTAGCTTCCATTTGCTCCAGTCTAACTCTGAAGGAATGAATCTGCTCAGTGAGCTTTTGAGATTCTTTTTCCATCTGGCAAATTAGACTTTTTAAGGCATTCTTCTCCTCATTGCCTTTCTGAGCCTCTTTTGCCATTTGAGTTAGTCTATTTTTTAAGGTGTTATTTTCCTCAGTCAGGCTGTTGACTGTCATTTCATACTTTTCTTGCATCTTTTTCATTTCTCTTCCCAAATTTTCCCCCACTTCTCTTATCTGCTTCTTAAGGTCCTCTATGGCCTGTAGCCAGCTTGTATTTTCATTTGGGGCTTTTGGTGCAGGAGTTCTGACCTCACAGTCCTCCTCCATGCTTTGAGCCTCTTTGCCCCTAAAATAGGAGTCCAATGTTGAACTTTTCTGTTTATTTTGTTTCATTTGCCTAGGCATGTTGCCACTTAATTACTTGATTTTTGGGCTTGTTGCCACAGTAGGACTCTGCCACCAGACAGGGGAGCTTCCGCCCAAACGTGGGGTCTTCACAACTTCCGCCAGTTGGGTGGCCTCTGTAAAGCCTCCACCCACTCTGGCAAGTTGGATACCCACCCCAAACTTCCCCCCAGACCACAATCCAGATCCAGGCAGTTTAAAGCAAAAGCAATTAACCCCCAGACTGATTGCTGGATCTTCCTACAGTTCGCAGACCAGGAACTAGAGCCACTACTGAGGCTGCAAAATGGCTTCTGTGCAGCTGTTTCTTCAGCAGCTTTTTGCCCCCAGGGGAGGAAGCCACGTGTTCCCCAAATACTGGTCCCAAAGTCCATAGGGCACTAACCTCTCACTTTGTCCTAGGCATATCTGTGCTGATAATTCTCGAATCACCACAATTGCTGGTGTTCTGGGGTTCCACCAGCCTGCTGAAGGCCCGGCCGCCCTGCGGGCTGCACTGTCAGTTCCCAGCGTGCTGTGCTGCCTGCTCTCAGAGCGCTGCGCTGCCCGCTCCCTGCAGGGCTGCTGGGCTGTCCTCAGCAGGAGATTAACTTCTCTGTGCCGTTCTGTGGGTGCTGTGGCTCCAGAAGTTGTTCGGAGCTCCCTTTCACATTGTTTGAAATTTGTGTGGGGCAGAGCACATTGGAAATGCTGTTTCTACTCCGCCATCTTGGCTCCCCCCCCCCCCCCCGTTTAAATTTTTCTACATCCCCTCCAGCATTTGTCATTTTCCTTTTCTGTGATGTTAGCCAATCTGATAAGTGTGAGGTAGTATCTCAGAGTTATTTTAATTTTCATTTCTCTAATCAGAACTAATTTTGAGCATTTTTTCATTGATAGTTTTTATTTCATCTTCTGAAAACTGTCTATTCATATCCTTTGACTATCAACTGGGAAATGACTTTGATTTTTTTATAAATATAGTACCATTCCTATATATTTGAGAAATGAGGCTTTTATCAGAGAAAGCTACTGTAAGTTTTTCCTCCAGTTTCCAGTGTTTCTTCTAATTTTGGCTGCATTAGTTTTGGTTTTGCAAAAACCCTTTAATTTCATGTAATCAAAATTATTGGTTTTACTTTCTGTGATCCTCGCTATCTCTTTTTCGGTAATAAGTTCTTTCCTTATGCATAGATTTGACAGATAAATTTTCTTAATCTCTCCTATTTATTTATGATAATACGCTTTTACTAAGCTGTTAATTGTCTTCCCATAATTTCCTTTTATTCTGCTTCCATTTCTTGCCTAACTTTTCCTCTCCCACTGCTATTTGATTTTGAAAATCATTTTCAGCTCTTCCAGGATTTTTTGTTGGATTTGGGTTCAATTTATTTCTTTTTTGAGGCTTTCTTTGCTTGTGGTTGATTTGACTTTAATGTCTTCTTGCTTGTGTCTTGATTTTCCCTCCCACCACAGTACCTTTCTATGATCAGATTCTTTTTATTTTTATTTGCTCATTCTCCCACATATTTCTTGATTTTGCACTTTATGCTAAAGCTGGACTTTTTCTTGGCATGGGTCCAGGGGATGGTATGAGAGGTACTGTCTCAAGCTTCAGGTTTGTTTGGTATTTTTTAATTGCTGTTTTTAGAGCTAGTTCTGGGTTTGGGGAAGTTTTCAGTTCCTGTAAAGTGGTATGGTAAGGAGCTATGGTCACTGCTCTTCTTATCTGCACTCTGATCCTTACCCAGGAAGTGTTCCTTGGGATTACCATCAATACTGCTATTCAGGGCCCCTGCTCCCATAAGTCCAGGAATGATTCTGTGCCTCAGGGAACCTATTCCCTTGCATTGTGCAAGCAATATTGTTTCTCAGTGTCCCTGGACCCTTGCAACCAAAAGTTATACTGCTCCACAGAACTCCTATTGATCAAAAGTGCTCCTTTCATTAGAAGAGATACTCAGCAATTGGGGAATAGCTAAATAAGTTGTGGCATAATATTGTAACAAAATATTATTGTGCTGTAAGAAATGACAAGCAAGATGATTTCAGAAAACCACTGGAAAGACTTAGAGAACTGATGCATACTGAAATGAACAGAACTAGGAGAATGTCATACATGGTAACAGCAATATTGTTTAATGAAGAACTGTGAGTGTAAGTGATTCTCAGCAATACAGTGATCCAAGACAATCCGGAAGGATTAATGATAAAGGAGACTATCTGCCTCCAGGGAAAGAACTGATACTGACTGAATACAAACTGAAGCATGTGATTTTTCACTTACCTCCTTTCATTTTTTTCTTTTATTTGAGTCTTCTTGTACAAAATGGGTAAAATGGTAATGTTTTACATAAGTGCATATGTATAACCTATATCTGATTGCTTACCATCTCAAGGAGGGAGGAGGGGAGCGAGGGAGGATTAGAATTTGGAACTCAAAATTTTAAATAAAAATGTTATTTTTTTTAAAGTGCTCCCTTCTGTCTTTGAACTATGACCCAGAGGTGGGGATAGGCAATAGAGCTGTTAAACATCTGTTCTTGCATGCAGTGCTAACATAAGGGGACCCTGTAATCTCTTTCTGACCAATTGCCAGATCACCTTACCATGTCTGGCTTGACAGCTCCTGAAACTTTCTTTCACTACCACTTAGACCCACCATTGGCATCTCATCCATGTGGGTCTGGGACAGCTTCTCCCACATCACAGATCTCTCTGTCCTTTTAAATTGTCTTGGGCTGGAAGAATTTCTCGCTCTGATCTTTTGTTGGCTCTGCCACTCCAGAATTTGATTTGAGACATTATTTTAAAGTTGTTGGAGTGGAATGTTGGGAAATCTTGACTGAGTGCTGTCTTTACTCCACCATCTTGGCTGCACTTCCAGAAGTCTTGAATTTTATATTGAAATAATCACTTCCTAACAATTAGAGTTTTCCTAGAGTGAAATGGGATATTTCCAGGGGGAAATGTGTTTCTACTCACTGGAGATACTCAAGTTAAGTTTGGATGACCACTTGCCAGGCATTATTTTATTTGTGGGCTGGACTGGATAGTCTCATAGAATACCTCTAAATCCAATTCTGTGATTTATTGATTTTGGAATAGCAAGAAGTGATTGAAATTGAGTTGTTTTAGAAAGACAGTGATAGAAGATGGAATTATATTGATGCTACCTATGGACCACCATTCCTAAAGAGAAATTGGGATAAAATAGGCATCTTACACATTTTTAAAAGATGCTCTTTACCTTCTCATATTTCATCAGTACCTTTTGTCCCTCTCTTTGGAGAGTGGAACTACGAGCTTGCCATGTCTCCTTTTAAGGAGAGAGCCCAGGGCTGTCATCTCTCCTTTTTTCATCTAGTTCCACTCTTTTGAACTTCTCTATTATGGTTCCATTCCTGTTATCCTCCTCCCTACTTTCAGCCTCCCTTTTGTGCTTGAGGGCACAGAAAGGTTTTCTTTTTCATGTTTTTATCCCCAACACTTAAAGCAGTGCTGCCTGGCACATAGTAGGCTCTTAATGAAGGCTTCTTGATTGATTGGCTTGAGAGAGTCTGACTACAGGATGTACTTCTAAAGAAGTGAAATTGAAATAAAACAAAAGCAAAATAAATTCATTATAATCTTATAGCAGAGAAGGAAATTGCAAATCACTCTAGCATCTTCACTGAGAAAACTCCAAATGTGGTCATTAGGAGTCAGATAAGACTGAAACAACAGAAAAACAGAATCTTATAATAGTGTGCAAAATAACTGGGACAAAGTAGCTTATTTAAATGCATTGTCCTCAGTAATTCAATGTAGATTCTTTGAGTTAAAAGGAATCTCTATATCATAGACTTATAGTTGTTAAATTTATATATGAAGTACAGGATATTTTTGTATCTGATTCTTAGGCCAATTATTAATTTAGAATATGGGCCTTATTTATTGTCTTTTAACATGTCCTTTTATTTTAGAGTTCAGAAAATGAACATTTTGTTCTTTCAACCAGTTGACTTGATGTCTACCTAATGTGATGGCATGGTTTTAAAGACCTAGTCTTGGGCTATAAATATGTGCATACCCTTTGACCCAGCAATACCACCTCTAGGTCTATATCCCAAAGAGATCATACATATAGGTAAAGCACCCATGTGTACAAAAATCTTTATAGCAGCTCTTTTGTGGTGGCAAAGAACTAGAAATTTAGGGGATGTCCATCAGTTGGGGAATGGCTGGACAAGTTGTGGTATGTGAATGTAATGGAATACTATTGTGGTATAAGAAATTATGTATAGGTGGACTTCAGAAAAACCTGGAAAGACTTGAATGAACTGATCCTGAGTGAAGTGAGCAGAACCAGGACAAAATTGTACATAGTAGTCACTTAACCCCAATTGCCCTCCAAAAAACAAAACAAAACAAACAAAAAAGAAAAATGTTAAAATTGTTTGGGCAGCTAGGTGACACAGTGAGTAGAGCACTGGTCCTGAAGTCAGAAGGACCTGAGTTCGGGTCCGACCTCAGACACTTAACGCACACACAAACAAAAACCTAGCCGTGTGACCTTGAGCAAGTTACTTAACCCCAATTGCCCTCCAAAAAAGAAAAGAAAAAAATTTATACACAGTAATAGCCACAATGTGTGATGACTAACTTTGATAGACCTATCTCTTCCTAGCAATGCAAGGTTCCAAGATAACTCCAAAGGACTCATGATGGAAAACACTGTCCATATCCACAAAAAAGACTATGGAGTCTGAATGCACACTGAAGCACATTATTTGCTATATTTTCTTCTTTCTGTTTTGTCTGTTTCTTCTTCCTCATAATTTCTCCCATTGGTTCTAATTCTTCTTTACAACATGACTAATGCAAAAATAGGTTCAACATGAATGTATATGTAAAGCCTTTTTCAAATTATGTGCCATCTTTGGGTAGGGGTAGAGGAGAGATTGGGAGAAAATTTGGGACTCAAAATCTCACAGAGGTGAATATTGTAAACTATACATAAATAAAGACCTTGTCTTTTTCTTGAGGCCTAGATAAGTTAGAAATTCATCAATTCATGGAATTTTAGACCTGAAGAGGTTTTAGGGATCATGTACACCACCATTTCACAGATAAAGAAATCAGTTCACTGAATTTTCCTCTCCTATAGTTGAAAGTTAGAAGAAATTGCCTCTCCTTCTGAACAAAATACTGAGGATCTGGAGTTGGGGGATGGCAAATATGACCTCTTTCAATCTCTGCCTGTGTCCTCAGG
Source organism: Gymnobelideus leadbeateri (assembly GCA_011680675.1). Taxonomy (NCBI): domain Eukaryota; kingdom Metazoa; phylum Chordata; class Mammalia; order Diprotodontia; family Petauridae; genus Gymnobelideus; species Gymnobelideus leadbeateri. The sequence continues at coordinate 12,061 of WOXC01010504.1, forward strand.
TGATGTACTCTCTGAGTCTTATCTATTCTGTAAAATAGTAAGCTTGGGCTTGCCCTTGAAAGTCCCTTCTGCCTCTTTGTTTAAGATCCTAGGATACTCCACTCATTCTAGGTGCCTATGCACAAGGTAGATATCATGTGGAAGAATGGCCAGATTTCTGTTCTTTGTACTTCTTCCCCCTTACTGGATCATAAAACTGTAGAATTCAGTGACAGAAGCTGCAGCTGCAGAGTTTCAGTCCAAGGTGCACCTGAATGAGAATCCTCCCTGAAATATGCCTGTAAAAACTGACTGTTAATCTTTGTTGAAAGACTTCTAGTGAGGCAAGAGGAGATACTTCCTAAGGGAGCCCAACTCACACTGGGTTATCTCTTATTGTGAGGGAGTTGATTAATCAGACAAAAAGCATTTATTCAGTGATTATAATATCAGACTCTGCACTAACCCCTGGGAAATGAATAAAACCGAAAACAAGTTTGCTTCAATCAAGAAGTTCATATTCTAATGGGGGAGATATTATATAAAACATCATGTACTTCCATTCCTTTTTGCTGGCTGCTCCTTGGATCTGGAAGGCTCTCCCTCCTTATCTCTGTTGGCTTCCTTGGTTTCATTCAATACCCAACTCAAACATCACCGTGTACAGAAGGCCTCCCTCCATACCCTTTCTCTCTGAGACCATCTTGCAGTTACAGTATGTCTATTTTATATGTGCCATGTTTCTCCGCTATCTCCTCCATGAGACTATGCATTCCTTGAGGAAAGGGATGGTGCTTTTCCTTTTTCTTTGGATTATCACAGCTTTGCACAGTTCCTGGCACACAGAAATTGTTTAATTAATGCTTGGCTTACTGGCAATGTATATGGAAGGTATGTCAGGCACAAGGTACCAGCAAGATGTGGGGATAGGATTATTAGGAAACTCATTGTGAAAGTAGGATTTAGGTTCATTGTTGAAAGAATCCAGGAAAATGAAGAGACTGAGATAAAGAGGGGAAAACATTTCAAACACAGGAGACAGCCAGTGAGAAGGCACAGGACTGAGAGATTGACTTTTGGGTATTATAACACAGCTGGCCAGTGTAGTTGGATAATAGAGTGCAGGGAGCAAAGAATAACAAGTCTACAACAGTAGGAAAGGGCTGGCTTGTGAAAGGATTTAAAAGCTAAACGGAACATCTGAGGTAATTTCGAGCCACTAAAGTTTGTGGAGGAGGAAGGAAACATGATCAGACTTATGTTTTAGTTGCTTTGCAGATGATGAATTAGAATGGACTTAGAGTTGCAGAAGGAAAACTGATTAGAAGGCTGTTGATATAGTCTAAGTACATGGGATCTATATTAGTCTGGTGGCCATTTGAATGGAGAGGAAAAGACAGATTAAAATGAGAGAGAGTGGGTTGAGAATGCCATTATGGTTTTAAGCCTGGGTATCTGGAAGGATGGTGCTTCAATCAGCAATAATCAGAAATTTCAGAAGGGAGGGCAGTTTTGGAGAAAGTTAATCAGTTCTGCTTTTAATGTGTTGAGTTTGAGATGCCTAAAAATCAGATAATTTGAGACTACAGATTGTAAATCATGAGAGAGATTAGGACTGTTAATAAATCTGGAAATTATGAGCATAGCTACAATAATTGAACTCATAGGGTCTGTTGAAATAATTAAGTGAGATAGTAAAAATGGAAATGAAAAAGAAAATAGGGGTAAGGGCAGTCTTGGGGGACACACACAGTTAGTGGGCATGACCTAGATGAAGATCTATCAAAGGAAACAGAGATTGAGCAGTTAGAGGGGTAGAGAACCAAAAAATAGTGGTGTCATTAAATCCAGATTGGATGAAGATTGAGAAAAGACCATTAGACTGGGAAATTAGTTTGACATTTGAGAGAATTGTTTCAGTTGAAGGATAAGGTTGGAAATCAGAATACAGTTTATCAATTAGAGAAGAGAAAACAAAGGCATGTAGTGGACATGGCCTTCTCAAGGAGTTAAGCCAGGCTAGCTATGCCAGATCTAAAATGGTATTATAAAGCAGCAATCATCAAAACTACTTGGTACTGACTAAGAAATAGCATAGTGGATCAGTGGAATAGGTAACATACATGAGACACAGTAGCCAACGGGTACAGTAATCTACTGTTTGATAAACCCAAAGACTCTAGCTTCTGGGATAAAAACTCACTATTTAAGAAAAACTGCTGGGAAAAACTAGAAAATCATGTGGCAGACACTAGGTATACACCAGTCTTTTACACTATATACCAAAATAAGGCCAAAATGGGTACACAATTTAGACATAAAAGTGCTACTATAAGAAAAGTAGGAGAGCAAGGAATAGTTTATGTCAAATCTATGGAGAATGTCAGAATTTATAACCAAACAAGAGATAGAGAACATTATCAAATGCAAAATGAATAATTTTGATTACATTAAATTAAAAAGGTTTTGTATAAACAAAGCCAATGAAATAAAAATTAGAAAGGAAACAGAAAGCTAGGAAACAACTTTTTATAGTCAGTGTCTCTGATAAAGGCCTCATTAATAAAATATATAGAAAACTGCATCAAGTTTATAAGAAGTCATTCCCCAGTTGAGAAATGGTAAAATGATACAAACAGGCAGTTTTCAAATAAAGAAATTAAAGCTATCTATAGTCATATGAAAAAATGCTCTAAATAATTATTGATTAGAAAAATTCAAATTAAAACAACTTTGAGGTACCACATCACATCTATTAAATTGGCTAACATGACAAAACAGGAAAATGATCAATGTTGCAGAATATATGTGAAAACTGTAACACTAATGCATTATTGGTGGAGTTGTGAACTGATCCAACCATTCTAAAGAGCAATTTGGAACTATGTCCAAAGGGCTATAAAACTGTGCATACCCTTTGATCCAGTAATAGCACTACTAGTATCTGTATCCCAAAGAGATCATAAATAAGAGTAAAGTACCCACAAGAACAAAAATATTTATAGCAGCCCTTTTTGTGGTGGTATAGAAATTGAAAGGATACTTATCAATTGGGGAATGTCTGAACAAGTTGTGGTATATGAATGTAAAGGAATACTATTGTTCCATAAGAAATGATGAGCAGTCAGATTTTAGAAAAAAATTTGGAAAGACCTGAATGAACTGAAGCTGAGTGAAGTGAGCAGAACCAGGAGAACATTGTATACAGTAACAGCAACATTGTGTGATGACCAACTTTGTTAGACTTCGTTCTTCTCAGCAATGCAGTGATCTAAGACAATTCCAAAAGACTCATGATGGCAAGTACTATCCACATCCAGAGAAAGAACTATAGAACATGAATGCAGATTGGAGCATACTATTTTCTTTGTTGTTGTGTTGTTTGTTTCTTTCTTGTGGTTTTCTCTTTTGTTCTGATTCTTCTTTCACAGTGGAAATATGTTTAATATGATTGTACATGTAAAACATATCAGATTGCATGCTGTCTTGGGGAGGGGGAAAGTTTAGAACTCAAAATCTTACAAAAGTGAATGTTAAAAACTAAAAAATAGATAAGTAAATGTTTTAAGGGAAGGGAAGGAGAAGATATAAAGGGAAAAGTAAGGATGCCTTTTAAGGATATATGAAAGATACAGTCAACTTTCTGGGCAGCTGGAATAGAACTAAAAGACAGATTGAGGATAGAATAAAGAAAGTGGGAATGATAATGGGGGGCAATCTGCTGGAGAAAACAGGAGGGGATAGGATCAAAGGAGCATATACAGAGTCTAGCCTCGGCAAGGAAAAGGGCCACCTCTTCATCAGATACAGGTGTGAAGGAAAATGTAGGAGATATTGGAGTGATGTGAGATAAGAGGAAAGGGTAAAGAGAAAGCTGTGAGGGAATCTATTTTTTTCAGTGAAATGTGAGGTCAGGTCTTCAGCTGAGAAGGTAGAGGGAAATAAAAATGATTTATTAGGTAATTTATATAACCAAATTCATAGGTTCCATGCATTTTCTAGATGGTGAAGGTAAAATCAACATTTTCCTGGATTACATACCAAAGATTAATTTCTACTTCAGCAAATCTTAACTGAAAGTTTTAATAAAAAATTGCACGATAACCCAAAGCAATGATTTCCTTATCACCTGAGAAGGGAATCATAATAAACTTTGTTTCATTTAATTTTTATTAATGTTCAAACTATCTTCACAAATCCTCCCCACTTAAAAGAAGCAAATACACAGTCTTTTACACATGCAAATGATGACATTTCGTCTGACTTAAAGAGGGAAATGTCAGAAATTTAATTTCAGGATCAGCAGGTTTCTATATACTCCATGACATTGTCTCACTTACTATACATTGGCTGAAAGGCAAAAACCGATCCTGTCTAATGGCAGATTTCTTTCAGCTGAGAGCTGACACTGCAGTTTTATTTTCAGCTGCTGTGAGTGGTAAGACACGAGGAGAAATAGATCTTGCATGACTTAGTGAAGCTAGGCAGTTTTGGTGCCTCATCTTGGAATCTGTGAAGGAAAGCAAAGCAACCACCCAGAAAACTTAGCTGACAAAATATTTTTGCTAAAAAAACAAGTTCTACCCTTCTAAAACTGAGGTCAGAACTAGGTTGTGATTTTTAATATTTTCAGGTCTTAGTCCAATACATAGGAGAAAAATAAGCATTAAACCTAAGGGGAAGAACTAAGAGCAATGAATGAAAGTTGCAAAGAAGGATCCTCTTTGACTTGATTTGTCAGCCCCTCCATATGACTGGTTTTCTTTATAATCTCTTGACATGTGATGTCTAGGCTCTTTCTTTGATTATGGCTTTTAGGTAGTTCAATAAATCTTAAATTATTTCTCCTTGACTTATTTTTAGGTCTGTTGTTTTTTATGATGAGACCTTTCAAAATTTCTTATGTTTTTCATTCTTTTGAAATTGTTTTATTGGTTCTTGAATTACAGACGGTTCTTACTTTACACAAATTCACATTGCACAAGTTCGACTTTAAATAAAGAATTCTGAAAAACATCTGCATTCCAGAAGAACACCTATGTTCACTTTCTTGTATAGTACTGTGCTCTCTCTGCCCCTGATCCTCAGCCTGGTGTTCTGTGGCTTTCCACCCTGCACCATAACAAAAACAAAACAAAACAAAATTTTTAAAACCCTCCAAGAGAAAACAGAATGAATGAGTAGAAAGACCACCACCACAACAGACTGGAGACTTGGCTTGATACCTTTGCCCTGTTCCACCCATGTATCCTCATGCCCAGCCCCAATGTGTTACCTGGCCTCTCCTGTCAGTTTCTATGTCTGGCCCCCTGGGTCTGCTCCCTGCATGTTCTGCCTCTTGGGTCCAGCCAGGCCCACACATAGATGGCCCTGGTCCCTTTATGTTCCTCTTCCTGCTTTTGCTTCTCTGTTCTGGCCCCTACATGTCATTGAACTTATGCTGATCCCCAACTTTCAAGAGCACATAGTCCTTTTCCTGCCTCCCTCTCTTCCTCCCTTCCAATGTCCATGCACAAAGTCACATTATGTAAAAAAATCACTTTACTTAGAGGTCTATGGAATGGTCCACTTATGTAAAGTGAGAATTGGCTGTATTGTGGAGTCACTAATTTCCACTTGCCCAATGCTAAACTTTAAAGAATTATTTTCTCCAACGAGTTTTTGTGCATCTCTTTCCATTTAGTCAATCTTACTTTTTATGAATTATTTTTATCAGTGAAATTTTGTACCTCATTTTACATTTGGCCAAATTTTTAAGTTGTTATTTTCTTCAGTATTTTTGTTTCTTTTTTAAACCAAGCTGTTATTTTTTCATAATTTTCTTCCCTCGTTCATTTTTATCTAATTTTTCCTCTATCACTTTAATTTTATTTTGAAAATCATATTTTAGCTCTTCCAGGAATTCTTGTAGGATTTGTGTCCAGTTCACATTTTGCTTTCTTATGAGGACTGACTTGTAGCTGTTTTGAAATCACTATCTTCTCATTTTGTGTTTTGTTCTTCTCTGTAACCTCGGTAGCTTTTTATGGTCAAGTTTTTTTTTTTTCTGTTGATGTTGTTTGCTCATTTTTCTAGCCTACTTCTTGATTTCAAACTTTGTGTTAAAATTGGCCTCTGTTTCCAACATGGGGTGCTATTCCACACTTCAGGCTTTTTCAAATTGCTGCTTTCAGAGCTAGTTCTATGAGGGTGGACATTTTCAGTGTTTTGAAGGTGATGTGACATGGAAAGAAGTGTACTCACTGCTGTCCTGGTCTGTGTTCTGCTCCTTACCTAGGAAGTGTCCTTGATGCTTTGGGATTGCAATATATAATGCTCCTCAGGCCCTGTAGTTCCTTGAAACTCAGATACTGTTCCCCAGGGCTCCTGCTCTCTCATAATTGAAATTGTTCCTCCATGCCCTTGATTCATAATCCAGAAATGAGTATAGATATGGGAGTTGCCAAACAGCATCTGATAATACATTCAGCAATAGCACAGTGGTCCCTGTAATGTTAATGGGATTTAAGATCTTTCCTGACCATTAATAAGCCTCAGGTGGAGCACATTAAGGGAAGTTTGCTTAGGGGTGACTTGCTTGAAGGGAGGTTTTCCCACCTTTTGATAATTTCTAATTAGGTACTGAGTCACAAGGTTGTGATGCACTCTGGCTCTGAGAAGTATATATATATATACTCTGAGTTGGTATTTTGCTTTGGGGGGGTCAATTAAGGGAAGGATCTTGTGATTCCCTACTTGAGATTCTGAGTGGCCTTATGTTCAGAGCTCCCCAACTGCTCAGATGTAAGGGCTCTCTCTATCCAGGGATGTTTGTAAAGTGTATAGTTGATTCAGGCAGTCAGAGCCCTGTCTGTTGGTTTTTATTTCTCTGTATTTTCTTTGAAGTTCAGGGTGCTGGGTTTTCCCCTGAACTATTTTATTTTTTATTTTTTTAATTTTTTTTATTTTATTTTTTATTTTTTTTTAATTTTTAATTTTTTTATTTTTATTTTTATTTTTATTTATTTTTTTTTAAAGCAATTGGGGTTAAGTAACTTGCTCAAGGTTACACGGCTAGTCATTATTTATGCGTGGGTGCTCATTTTCTGAGGCCGGATCTGATCTCGGGTCATCCAAACTCCCAGGCCGGGGCTCTTACTCACTGCGCCACCTAACCGCCCCTTTAGGGCAATTGGGATTAAGTAACTTGCCCAAGGTTACATGGCTAGGTTTTTGTTTGTATGGATTAAGTGTCGGAGGCCGGCTCTGAACTCAGGTCCTTCTGATTCCAGGGCCGGCGCTCTATTCACTGCGCCACCTAGCCACCCCGTCCCTGAACTATTGAATGTAATTTTAAAAGATTGTTGACCCGTTGAACAGCTATCTTTCCTAGTAAAGCAGATCTAAGAACCTGTGATAGCAGCCATCCTAGATATGCCAGTGTGGTTGCTACTACAGCTCCCCATGATCTCTTTCTGATCAGTTGCCAGGTCTACTTATTGTCTTGGTTTCAGAGCTCTGGAAGCTGCTGCTACTTTTGTTACTGGCACCTAGTGGCACCGTTGGTGTTTCATCCACTTCTCTTGGCTTCCACCCCTGTGTCACAGATCTCTTCTTCTAACCTCCTAAATTGTGTTTGACTAGAAAACTATCTCCACCCTGACTTTTTTTTTGCTCTGGCACTCCCAGAATTCAATTTGAGGTATTATTTCAAAGGGGAATGCTGGCAAAGTTTGACTGAACTTTTCCTCTATACCACCATCTTGGCTCTGCCCCTCCAGGCACATTCTCTATGTTATTAGACAGTAATCAGGTTTTTTTTTCCTAATTTTCTTTCATTTATTTCATTTCTTTAAAAAAACTTGTTTCTTGATCTATTCTCAATTTTTTAGGTTTTTTTTTTCTTCTTAGTTGTTGTTGTTCAATGTTCTACAACTTTGCTAAAGTTTTCATATGTACATTTTGAATCTCTCAATTTTACTCTTCTTTTTTGTCAATTAACCTATTAGGCTTTTAAAGTATTATTTAAGTCCCTTTGACATGGCTTCTACCCGTCCCCTCCTCCCCTAAATGTCTTGCTGAATTATTCTTTTTTTTCAAGTTATAGATCATTTACCCCATAATATTACTTCATTATATTTGGAGTTTCGTTTTCTCAATAGTTTTCTTCATCACTTTCTTGCTCTTGGATTTAACTGGCTCTTGGATTTAACTCCCCAAATTCCCTCCTCCCCCATGGAGAGACATAGGGCTCTGATTCAATTTCTGTTGAAGGCAGACTCTGCTAGGAGGGGCCAATGAGGGCCTTGTGGAATATTCTTCCTACCTATGTTTAAATTCAAACTTTCTTTGACTCAGTAGTCAATGTAGTCATCTCTCTGAGCCCAGATCCCTCAGTGTTCAGCTCTCCATGTGATCCCCAAGGAGGTCACATTGAGCTGTGAGTTGCTCAATAGTATTGACTACACAGTGGCTAAGAAATGTATTTAGTAATGGATGCCACCCTACCTGTAGTGAGCTTTCATAGGTTTCATAGCTGATATCATTTCAAGCTGAGCGGATAGTCACCTTTGGTTAGGGAAGGGCACATAATAGGATATTGTTTCCTTAGCTATCTTTTACTTTCCTTTTAATTTTATATGCAAATGACCTTACCAAGATTTTGTTCCCTTTCTCTTTTTTTCCTATGATGCAGTTCCTTTCCTCCATTGTCAACATGCCTATTTCTTCCTGACCCTGTGACCTTGCCTTGATCACCTAACTCAGAATGGACACTATAGATTCTGAAATTGGATCCCCTTCTTCTTGTATCCTGTAAGCCTAGAACAAGTTTAGAATATTCGAACCCTGAGACCTGTCTTTTTTACATTCCTTCTCCCCAAGTGAAATCTTGGGATTATACATTCAAATTTGGAAGAGACCTCAGAGGCCATTTATTCCAAACCCCATATTTTATAGCAGATGCAATGGAGGGCCCCCAAATGTGAAATTACTTGTCTAAAATTACACAACTAGTAGATATTAGAGTCTGAAGGCGATTCTTGTCTCAATGACTAGTCATCTTTGCATTACACCACTATTTTTGCCGATTATACTCTCACTAAAAATATGCTTTCTGACCTATAGAATCCGCTCTCCTTGTCCAATAATGATCCACATTCCAGTACAAAGATGTCTGAATCTTCCTCACTTTCCAGTGTCAGCAGGAATATGCTATCTCAAGACATGTCCCAAAAGCCCTAGCTAGGAAGGTCAAGGGAGAAATTCCAACACAGGTGAGAATGCTGTGTCTTTAACTCCCATTACCCTCAAATTCATCAGAGGAGTTAGGAAGATGGAGTTTTCTTTCACAGGGTAGTTCAGGGAGAAAGAAAGCCCTGCACAATTTCCGAAATTCCACAATTTCCAACTGGTCCATTCCCTTCTTTGTTCCTAATACCCATGGTAGAGAGGTACTCATGAAAAATGCTCTTTTTTAATGAATTTTTTATACCAGGTTGGCTTTGCAAAGGGAACATTCATATTTGTTTTGATAAGGCCTTTGTTGGAAAGCAATACTGCTCTGACCCAACCCATTTTTTCTAGTTGAGGTAATATTCCAGTGTTGTACAATGAGAAAAGTTTAAGTCCAGTGATTAGTGGCGGCAGGTCCTACATCACAGGAGGTAGATTTAAAGCCAGTAGGGACACACAGTCCATTTTTCTGACTCCTTCATTTCTCAGAACAGAAAACTGAGGCCAAAAGAGGGGGAGTGACTGACCCCAGGTCATTCAGTTCTTGGTCTCTTCTAAAAGTGTATGAGTTCTAAAACAGAAAAGTTGCTCCTCCACCAGGGAAGGTGCTGTTCTTTTTATAAATTTATTTTATTACTAATGCCTGGCACAATGTTTGCTATTTTTAATTGATTTAAATGATACATGGTTTAATGAGTAAGGGAGCTTCTGGTGAGACATTTGTATCAATGCAGATCAGCCCCCGCTTCACAACTTAGAGGCTGAGTGAATTTCCCAGAGCACTGAGACACTAAACCAGTTGTTTCATATCAACCAACTAGTGTGTGTCACAGGCGGAGATTGAGCCAGTTCTGCTTGAATCCAAAGCAAACATTCTACCCATTACATGATATTACTTCCCTCATACATTTTCTTTCATTGAAATAGGGTACAATGAGGGTACAATGAACTCACAAATCAATAAGGTTAAAAATAATTATTTTTGGTCCCTTAGGTGGAGTCATTTCACTGTTCTGGAGGTCCATGAAGTCTCCTGTCTCTCAAATGACCTGTCTTCTTGCTATTCTAGCCTTAAAGGAATCTCTCTGATAAGTGAGGGCATGGAAGACACATCAGAAGTTCATTTAGATGTATAGAATCTATGGTGACCAATATAAGTGGAAATTAGTGTCATTAGGAGAGCCCAAGCTTACATTAAGGAATAGTATTTTACTTTCTTACCATTAAGTTCATCATGTAATTTCAATTTACATTTGACTCAAATTAATCACAACTAATACACTCAATTTTCCCTGCAATAATCTTTTATACTTGACATTTTATCAGCATGGAAGACTCTTCGATATTGAGTGACTATTTTCATTTCAGTCAATTGCTAAATATACAACTTAGAGAGAAATTAATGATTCATTCAGAACAGAAAATATTCAACAGCTGTAAAATTTTTTTCAATCCCGAAACTTCAGAGAATTAAATAACTGCCCAGGTAATGGTTGGCCTAGATGACCTTTCAGTTCCCTTCAAACCCAGAGATGGGGTGAATCTGTGATAAAAAAATTCACATATAAAAAGAAAACAAAGCTACTCTTTCCATATAGGCTTTCTCAATTTAAAATATTTACATTTAAAATATATCTCAATAATAGATAGAAGATAGATATTAGAGAAAAGAAAAATGTATCAACTGACTGAAATTATTTTTCTTTACAATTTTTTAATATCTCCATGAGGTCAAGTTGATTATGCGGAATGAAAATTATATAGGACTACTTATTTCAATCTCACAACCACTCTCTGCTGTATGCAGGTCAGGAACTATCAAACCCAACTGACAAGTGACAAAGCAAAGTCTCTTAAAAGTTCAAAGAAGACCTGAAAAGGCAATAAATAGGACAAGTAACTGCAGCAACCAGAATAAATTCAGATCTTAGAACTGGATCAGACCCTATCACCTGCAGTGTACACATAAATCTATGCCCTCTTTGAAATTTCTTTGAATATTCTGGATTCAAATTCTGGTTTCAACATCAACTATTTGTAGACCATGGACAAAGCATGTAACTTCTTGATGTCTTACTTTTCTCATCTGTCAAATGGGGATAATTGTAGCATTTACCTCACAGTATTGTCGGGAGGCTTGCCTGATATATTATCTATTTAGATAAGGAACTTTACAAATTTAAAAGCATTATACAAATGACAAATGTTATTGTTACAGCAAAGCACACTTACTGGGAGTAGGTCACATTAGTCACTAGCTGAAACTACAACAAATTTTTCCACCTCTTTTTGACTTAACATATTATTCTTCATTGGTAGGAAATAGGGAAAACACTATATGTATGTAGGTTTGAAGTTAGGGAAATTTAGAATTTAAATATTATTTAATAAATGTTGTTAACAAAGTTGTGGATTCATCAATCCACAAATTATTGACCATGATGCTTTTTTGACATAGTCTTAATTAATCTCTGTGAACTCAGCCCCCTAACCAGCAAGAGGGGAAAGGAAAGGGGAAAAGCATTTATTATATGAATACTATGTTCCAGAAACTGGGCTAAGTACCTTACAAATATTATCTCATTTGACTCAAAATTCCCACCTGATCTTTCCAAGATCACATATTTGTATGTGATCTTTTGCCTTCCAGATCTTGTAGTTCTCTATTATTTAATTCATTGGTTTAAGGCAACAAAAAGTGTTGTCAAAATTTTAATTTATTTATTAGATTCAGTAAATAAATATTTATCGAATACCTACAACATACCAGATATGGTGCTGAGCCGTGGAGATACAGGGGGAGGCAAAAGTCAGTCCCTGCTCTCAAGGAGCTTACAGTCTAATGGGGGAAACAACATTTAAACAAGTATATACACATTTTGAAAAGGGACAAGGTCAAAGTAGAAAATAGAATAAGTGTGGGGTGTGATAGGTTGGAGGGAAATATAGCTAGTCTTTCACACTACAACTACTATGGAAACATTTTGCATAACTACACATGTACAACTTATACTGAATTGCTTAACTTCCCCATGGGTTGTGGGTGAGAAAGGAAGAGGAGAAAGAATCTGGAAATCAAATTTTAAAAAACAAATGTTTAAAAAATTGTGTTTTTCATGCAACTGGGAAATAAGATATACAGGCACTGGGGTATAGAAATCCATCTTACCCTACTAGAAAGTTGGGCATGGGGCTGGGGTGGGGGTGGAGGATATAAGAGAAAGCAGATTGGGGAAAGGGTTATTCAGCATGCTTTCTATCTTGGGGGGGGATGGGGGAAAGATGAGGAGAAAATTTGTAATTCAAAATCTTGTGGAAATGAATGATGAAAACTAAAAATAAATTTAAAAAAACAAGTACATACAGATGCTCTACAGGATATAGGATAATTGAAATAATCAGCAGAGGGAAGGCATTAGAATTAAGCTGGATCAGGAAAGGATTCATTTAGAAGGTGGAATTTTACAAGGGAAATCTATAGGTGGTGAGGAAGTAGGGCATTTCCTACATGCAAAACAGCCACTGACAATATCTGAAGTGGAAGGTGTCTTGGTTTTGGCAAGGAGCCCATTACATGTGTATGGGCAACTAAGTGGAGCAGTGGAGAGAGTGTTGGGCCTGGAGTCAGGAAGACTCATCTTCCTGAGTTCAAATCTGGCCTCAGAAACGTCCTACCTGTGTGACCTTGGGCAAGTCACTTAACCCTGTTTGCCTCAATTTTCTCATCAATAACATGATCTAGGGAAGGAAATGGCAAACCACTCCAGTATCTTCCAAGAAAACCCAAAATAGGGTTACAGAGTCAGAAATGACCAAAATGATTCAACAATCAACAATGTCAGTGATATGCAAAGAGGCAAAGAGGTATGAAGATTGAAAAGACAGTCATTAGATTTGAGATCTGACAAGTAAGAGATGATTATTAATTTTGGTTGAAGGATAAAGCTGGAAATCAGGCAATATAGAGGCAAGAAGAGAATGAGAGGAAAAGGAATAGAAGTATCTCTTCTGATAGCCTTCTCAAGAAATTCAGCTACAATAGACAAGAGAGATATGGGGTGGTAGTTAATGAGAACAGGTAGATCAAGTTGATTTTTTAATAGTATTTTATTTTTTCCAATTATATGTAAAGACAATTTTTAACATTTAAGAAAACTTTTAAGTTTCAATTATTTCTTCTTCCCTGACCTTCACTCTTCCTAAAATGGCAAACAATTCAATATAGGTTATATACAAGTAATCATGTAAAACATTTCTACATTAGTCATATTATGAAAGAAGAAACAGACAAAAAGAATAAAAACATGAAAAAAGGAAAAAAAATAGCATGCTCCAGTCTTCATTCAGACTCCTACGGTCCTTTTTCTGGATGTGGATAGCATTTTCCATCATGAGTCCTTTGGAACAATCTTGCATTATTGTCTAACTGAGAAGAACCAAGTTGTTGTAGCAGCAAGCACCCCAATATCCCCAGGGTAGCTGCCAATATAGGTTCTTAGATCTGCTTTTGTAAAGGAAAGCAACTCAAAATGGGTTAACAAGCTTACTTTAATCAAACAAACATACATTACCTAGTTCAGGGGAAAAAGGTCAGCACCCCGAACCTCAGAGTTACAGAACTTACAGATCAAACAGACAAGCTTCCAAACTGTCCTACCATTATATCAATACCAAATCACAGTTACCAGAGAGGGAAGCATCAACATCTGGGTTTTCAAAGCCGGGGGGCTCTCAACAACGCTTCCCAGAGTCTCATCTGGTCAAATCACAAAACACTTCTCAAAGTGAGCCCCAAAGCAAAGCCTCTCATCAGAGTTTATATAGCCTTCTCCTGGCTCAATTATTGTAACAACCTCCTTGACCCACTGCCCAATCACAAAAGTATCAAGGTTGGGCTTCCCTGAAAAACAAGCCTCCCACCACAGGCTCCAGGTGCACTTAAGCTAGGGGCAGGGAAGATCTTTAAATTTGCATTTCCATTACAGTTGTTCACAGTTGATCATCACACAGTATTGCTGTTACTGTGTACAATGGTTCTGCTCACTTAATTTTTTATCAGTTCACATAAGTCCAGGTCTTTCTGAAATCATCCTGCTCATCATTTCTTGTTGCACTTACACAGCTTGTTCAGCCATTGCCAATTGAGGATCATCTCTTCAATTTCCATTTTTTTGCCACCACAAAAAGAGGTGCTATAAATATTTTTGTGCATGTGAATCCTTTCTTTTTTTAATAATCTCTGCAGGATCCAAACCTAATTATAGTGATGTTGCTATATCAAAGGATATGCAAGTTTGATTGCCCTTTGAGTATACTTCCAAATTGTTTTCCACAGTCTTTGGATCAGTTAACAACTCCACCAACAATGCATTAATGTCCCAATTTTTCACATCTTCCCCAACATTTATTATTTTCTTCCTCTGTCATGCCAATCTAATATGTGTGAGGTGGTAGCTCAAAGTTGTTTTAATTTGCATTTCTCTAATCAATAGTGACTTAGAGCCTTTCTTCATCTGAAAACTGCCTGTTCATATCCTTTAACCTTTTACCAATTGAGGAATGGCATGAATTCTTATAAATTTAACTCGTTTCTCTATATATTTGAGAAATGAGGTCTTTATCAGAGACACTTGCTCTAAAGGTTGTTTCCCAAGCTGAGCTTTTTTTTTTTTTAAGAAGTCATGCACAGGCTTATAGGCAATATGGAATCTGCCATTACACAGGGGGAGACTGAAGGTAAATAAGACAGTAATCATGATAGAGAGCACAATTTGCTTGAGGAATCAGATGGAATGAAATCATTTGTGCATGCAGAGGAGTGACTGAGGTTATAATTGCAAAAGACATCTGAATGGGAGAGTCAAGATGTCCAAGAAGAAGCAGGGACTTGCCTGACCTCTCCCAATTCTCCTTCAATCAACTTTAAATAATGCCTCAAAATGAATTTTGTCATGGCAGAACCCACAAAGGGATGGGGTTAAACAATTGTCTAGGCCAACACAACTCAGAAGGTATGTACGAAAGGTCTATTTCACTGGAGTGAGAATGGAACACAGTTTATCACCTGCAGCACTGGCACTGGTCTGGCCCTAGGAATCCAGTAGCAGGCCTTGGGAGGTAATTGAGTCAGAGTTTGCCTGCAGTGGCTTCTGTAACTCCAAGTCCATAGATGGTAAGTAATCTGACAACTGATTAGAAATAGATTAGAGTGCCATTGCTAGCACTGGGTGCAGGAATCTGAATCATTGCCCCTAATAAGATCCAAGGCACAGTTCTGGATCACAGTTTCAAAGTAAGAAGGAATATTAGCACACCACAGCTTGCAATTGCAGGGGAGCAGGGACTCTGGTCACAGTTCCAGGGTGGCAAACAGTACTTGTGGTCACTCACAACCAGAGCACAGGTCAGGAGAGCAGTAACCATATCTCTCCTTAGATATATCTCCTTCTATCTTTGAAGAAATGAAAACTTACAGACCCCCAAAAGTAGATCTGCAAATAGCAGCACAAAAACCCTTAACTTTGGGACAGTACTCTCTCCACCCAGTGAGCAAATCCACACTTTGGCATAGAGTTAAAAGTCAAGAAATAGGTTGGAAAATGAGCAAACACCAAAAAAAATCAACTGATCTTTGAAAGTTACTATGGTGACAGGGAAGGTCAAAACACGCACTCAGAAGACAATAAAGCCAAAACTGCCACTTTGAATGACTCAAAGAAAAATGTGAATTGGTTTCAGACCTGAAAATAATTGCTGGAAGAGCTAAAAAAAGATTTTAAAAATCAAATAGGAGGGGTTAGAGAAAGAATTATGATTGGTGCAAGAAAATCAAGAAAAAGAGTCAATAGCTTGGTAAAGGAGGAACAAAAATACTGAAGAAAATAATACATAAAAAACCAAATATACCAAATGGTAAAAGAGGTACAAAAAACCTCTGAAGAGAATCCCTTAAAAAGCAGAATTGATCACATACAAAAACAGGTACAAAAACTCACTGAATAAAAGAACTACTTACAAAGTAGAATTTGCCAAATGTTAAAGGAAATACAAAAGCTCCCTAAAGAAAATAATTGCTTTAAAAATTATAATTTGGCAAGTGGAAGCTAATAACTTCAGGAGACATAAAGATAAAATAAAATGACTTTAAAATAATGAAAAAATAGAAGACAAAGTAAAATATGTTATCAGAAGAAAAAAAAAAAAACAACCGACCTGGGAAATAGATCCAGGAGAGACCATTAAAGAATTATTGGTCTACCTGAAAGCCATGATTTTTTTAAAGAGTCTAGACATCAACTTTCAAGAAATTATGAAGGAAAACCATTCTGATACTCTAAAACCATATGGTAAAAAAGAAGTGAAAATAATCCACCAATCACCTCTTGAAAGAGATCCCAAAATGAAAACGCCAGAGAATATTGTAGCTAAATTCAAAAGTTCCCAGGTCAAGGAGAAAATATTGCAGCAAGCAGGAAGAAACAATTCAAACATCATGGAGCCACAGTCAGGATAATGTAAGATTTGATGGATTCTACTTTAAAGTATTGAAGGGCTTGGAATATAGTATTGGAAATTAAAGGGGTGCCCATCAATTGGGGAATGGCTAAACAAGTTGTGGTATATGCATGTAATGGAATATTATTGTGCTATAAGAAACGAGGAGGAGATGGTTTTCATATTTACCTGGAGAGGCGTATATAAACTGATGCTGAGTGAGAAGAGTAGAACCAGGAGAAATTTGTATAAAATCACAGACACAACATATGTGTGATGACCAACTATGACAGACTGGACTCTTCTCAGCAATGCAGTGATATAAGTCAATTCGAAAGACTCATGAAGGAGAGAGATGTGCCATCCAGAGAAATAACTAGAAAGAACTGAGCTTGTATCCTGATCGAAGCAAACTAATTGATCTTTTTCTTTTCGTTGTTTGGTTTTATTTCTCCTTTACCATTTTTCATCCCACCTAGTACAATACACATTTGTAACTTGACTATTGTCTAATATGAGAGTATTTGCAGATCCTATACTGGACTATATGCTGTTGTGGGGGAGGAGGGAAAGGAAATTTGAAACTCAAGGAACTATGGAATTTAATCCTGTTAACTAAAAATAAACAAATAAATTAATAAAAAAGTCATCTGAGTGATATGAGGAGGGAAGAAAAATGGGAGCTTTCAATGAACTGCTTCAATTATTTTTTCAGTAAAATAAGTGAAGATTCAATTAATGTTAAATGAATCATTTATTTTAAGTATTGTTTTCTTCACAATTCAAATTCCTTGCATCCCCCACCCCTAGATTGGTCACACATTCAGTATGTTTCTCAGTATTATAGTCATGAAAAGATCTTTTCTGTCCTTATTTTTAAAGCATTTTGAAGAACTGAATATAAGTTATAATTATAAAATAATCAGAAGCATCTTGACATAGAAAAATAAGAAATATCTGGACTGGGGGTCAGCTGATATTATTTTAAGTTCTATTCTACCAGTAAATAGTTTTAAGAAATTGGGGGAGTCCCTTTTCTTTCAGTTCATAGTTGTTGGATCCAAAATAAATTCTGGATTTGGACTAATTATCCTTAGGTTCCCTTTCAAATCTAATAATCTATGATTCTGTGATTTTCAAAATCAACCATTTATCATTATAATACTATTTCATATTTCTAGAGTGATTTAAGGCTTAGGAAGCACTTTTCTCCCAAAGTACACTTTAGGATAATAGTATCTTTATCATTATCCTTTTTTTTTTTTTTAGATGAGGAACCTGAGAATCAGTAAGGTTGTGACTTTCCAAAGGTTCTATAATCAGTAACTAGAAGATTTAGGACTGGATTTCAAGAAATCAAGAAACATTTCTCCAGCGTTTACTGGGTTCAAGTCACTGTGCTAGGCAATGGAGATACAAAGTGAAAAAATAGTTCCTAACATGAAGTGCCTTACATTTGATAATAGGAAAAAAAATTTTAAAAGATAGGTAGAACTAAAAAAATATACAATGTAGTATGCGAAGGGAAGAGAGAGAAGTGAGGGAAAGAGCAAAAAAAAAATGAAGAATGAGAGAGATAGGAAGAGAGGGAGGAAACAGAGGAGAAATAATGAGATGGGTCAATGGGGAGAGAAGAAAGAGTAAAAATTAATATTTGGAGAATTGTTAAAGACTTCCTGGGAAATGAAAATCCTTAGAAGTGCTTTACAAAAAGCTCAGGATTCTGGGAGGAAGAGGTAATGAAAGAGAACACTTCAGGTATGGACTACACAGCCTCTTGCAAAGTATGGAATACTGAGTATGGTGCTCTCCTACGCTTTAAACTGCACCACACACCTCGTCATCTCCATTGGACTCTACTGGCATGTAAATACTCAAATGAACGTTGTCCTCAAAGAAATTACCATATTCAAAGCCATTTTGGGAATTCCTCTATCTGAATAGTCTTCAGATCAAGTATATTAGTCCTACAAGAACACTAGTCCCTCAACTTACAACCTAAGGCTGAAAACTGTGGTATCTTGGAAAACTAAACATTTTCTTTGATCCTCAGGATCTCTCAAAACGTTCTAAAACAAGAATTAAGCACAAGACGTAAACTAATTATAATTACCTCAACAGGCTGACACCAAGACATCTTATAAAGTGACAATCTGATAAGTTAAATAGTAGAGAAGGCTAAATCTCTAAGCTCTAACTCACTCACTCAGTGCCCCTCCCTATACTGGTGTCTCTCCCTGATTCTGGCAGGGGGTAGCAACATGACCTCCGGGCTTGTACACTGGGATCCACTCATTAATTTCCTTTCTATTGCTGTAGTCTCTTCTAGTATATTGCTTTGCCTCTGTCTTCAGTCCACCATTATGTGTGAGCAAGCAACAGAACTCAACTCTGTTCTCTCACTAATAATAGCACAAAAGCAATATTCATAGCACCAACAGCGACTATGAATATGCTGGCATAGTGCTTAATCACAAAATATAACAGACTCTCCACATAGAATACAGAATCAAAACATTCAGACACCAGAAAATCAAATCCCAACAACAGAAAATCAAATCCATCATAGTGGCAAAGAAGTTAATACACCATAGCACAGTATAAAGCCACAGCATCCTTTAGCCTTCCCACAACAGATATTTACTCACATGTCTAGCTGTCTAGCTGTGCACTCTCCTCTCTCCAGATCTAACGGCCCTGACTCCCAGCTTCCTGTGGATTCTGCTTCACCCTTCAGCAAACTCCTCCCACAACTGATTCCATGTGATTACATTTGCCCTATCAGGGGGCAGGGAAGATCTTCAAATCAGGAAGTGTAATGGCAAGCAAAGAAGTACTTAGTGGCTTGTTTCAGCTATTTAATTATTTAGCACTTTGTTTCAGTTCAAGTTTCTTTTGAGTCTTGCCCTTGATTATATCAAGTCTTTGTTAAGAAACAGGACTTGTGAAACCCACAGTGGGAGAGACTTGCCAAAAACAGGAACAGGGAGAAGCTAATGACCATATATAAGGAGAAGGCCAAGCTGGGAGAGAACAGAACTGGCAGGAAACACAGTTGTGGAGTTGGAACTTTGTCTGTGTTAATGTTACTTTGTCAGATCTGTTTGCTGCTAGAGGACATTGCTGTTGTTACAGAAGCCCTGGGACCTTACTGCTGGTTCAGAAGCCCTGAAAGAGGACTTCCTTGTTGTTTGTTAACAGAAGTCCTGAAAGAGGGTTTTACTCATATTTTCAGAGGTCCAGGGACTTTACTGATGATTTGTGTTGATTTCTCAGACAGAGACCCTGTCTTCTGGTCTGTGTTGATTGCACAGGCAGAAAGTGAATTGATGATGGTGCTGGCAATGTGCATGAATATTATTGTGGCTCTGTTAAGCTTTGTCTTTCCAGAAACAGGAACTATGAATGACTTGAGGTAGACTGGACACTGTGAGCTTCAATATGAAATGAGAGCTGGATGAGGAACTAGATGAGTAGCTGGACAAGGATCTGGATGAGGAGCTGAGAGCTGCCTACCTGTAAATCCAGGTGACTGTTGGGTAGATTCAAGCATTAGCTGGACACATGGAAGAGGAACTATGGAATCTGAGAGCCAGCCTTGAGTCAAGATGAAAAGGCCTCTCCTTGGATACTTAGTGCTGACTGAGAAGATCATGATTTACTGTGGCCTAGAGGTGGGTGAATTCTTTACTCTATACCTTGTACCTCTTAAGGATCATTGAGTTAAGGATGATTGGAAAATAATCTCCAATCAAGAAGAAAGAAGACTTTTTGATTGAGAGATTAAGACAATGTGACCTAGGGGTGGAGAACTTTGACCTTTGTACTTCTTATCCCTTAAGGAGGCTTGCTCCTTAAGGATTATTGAATTAAGGACTTACTGAATGATATCTTTTGTTTAAAACTATGTGGCCACTTTGGTGAAAACTATGTGGCCACTTTAGTGATAAGTTGTTATAACATTGTAAATGCTGTACTTTAGTTTCTGTAAATGTTTTGCTTTAATTTACTGCTGAATAAATAGAGAGTTCACTATACTATTTGAACAGAAACTTAAAGCTCCTCACAGCAATAGTCCTCTGGAAAGCTGCTTTGTGCTTGGTTTTACAAGGAGGTCTTCAAATTCCCTTAGGCTTATTAAGGGGCAGGGAAGGTCTTCAAATTACCATTACCATTACACTAACCCTGCAGAGAACATGAACTATTTCAGTCATTCAATAAATCTTTATGAAGTACCTATTGTGTGTCTGGTGGAATGTACTGGATGTTTGGAAAGGACTAGCACATCTGGGATGAGGGCTGGCCCTGCTGCTTATCCAACTTCGGTGTATACCTATCACCCAACTCTCACCTGTGACTCCAAGAAGCTGTAGCATGTGCAGTGACTACACTCTGGGTAAAAAAAATCTCAGTAGATGGGCTAAACCAGGCTGTGAGTTACTGATAGGCCTCAGACTCAGTGAGTTAGGGAGATGTCTACCCTGAGCATATGAAGACTCCCTCCCTCCCCCCAGGTGTGATGGTGGTTGAGAACAATTTGTTCCAACAACCACTTAGGTGGCTGAAGCAGGTGCTGGAGAGTGCCTAGAGCTTGGTCAGACATCAAAGGCACTAAGGTCATGCACTAAATATCTTGCCAGTTATCTCGACTTTGATATTGTCAATAGATTTTGATAACTCTGGAAGAGAGAGGGAGAATGGTAACTGTACAACTGACTCACTACAATGAATTCATGCGCAAATCAGAACATGACTCTGAGATATCATTGGTTCTCTTCAAAGACAAGGGATGAACAACAAGATTAATAATTATGTGTCTGGTAATGTGCTAAGAGTGAGAGGTACAGGCTATATAGAACAGGAAGCTTGCTCTTTTTGTTATGGCTAGTCTACAGCAGAGCTCAGTCAGACATTCTAGAGAGAAAAGAAGGCAAACTGACACTGGTCACCAGTGTATGTGTGGCTCTGCTGGGCCTAAAGGAGAGAAGATCAGCATCCAGCTTAGGACAATTTCATCAACCTAAAAATCACTTGGGATAGGGACTGAGACTGGTTAATAGTGAATTCCTTCGAGTGGAAGGAGCCTGAGACAACTTTGAGTTCTAGCATTCAGGGGATTCACCATCAAGAAGAAAGGCATCAGAGAGTGAATTATAAGGAAATGTAAGGGAACTATAGGGCATTTAGCAAAGATACTTGGAGAAATAAAGCTAAGTCAAAAACCTTGGAAATAGGTAGACTGACAGGGAAGATACTAACAAAAGAAGTAAATATGGTCTCTAGATCCATCCATCCATCCATATATACTTACATACACATATATTCATAATATTGCAAGACAGGAAAATTAATCAACAGCTGATGAGGCAGAGGGCCCTGTGGGTTTTTAGGAAGCGAGGAACCACAGCAGGATGCTCCTGAATGTTTTCAAAAAGAAAACTGTTGAAGCAGAATTTATGACTCAATCAGCAGAAATAATGGGCAAAACAGGGGGAAAAACTTGAACCAAGGTGACTAGTCTCCTCTAAAAATAAAAAAAAGAAAACAATTGATTGGGAATACAGCCATACAGAACCAATGGACAACCTGAAAGAAGGGAATAAAAAAAAGGTGCTAACATTAAAAAAAGTCTCTACATATGCAGAATACAAGCACATTGATCTCAAAGACAAAATATGTAAGGACAACTTCAGGATTATAGGTCTCCCAGAAAAATATATGCACGTGGTAGTGGCGGGAGAGAGAGAGAGAGGGAGAGAGAGAGAGAGAGAGAGGGAGAGAGAGAGAGAGAGAGAGAGAGAGAGAGAGAGAGAGATCTGAGCATAATATAAAGAAATAATACATGGTAATTGCCTAAAACATACAAACCTAGAAAGCAAAGTGCTAATCAAAAATATTCACAGATTGCTGACTGGTTTCACAGGGAAAGGAGAGGCTGGGAAGGGAAGCAGTACTACAGGTTCCAAGGCATGTAATGGTTAAATTTGACAATTACAATAACAAACAACTAATTTTGCAAGTGTCCAGGAGAGAGATGTACATCTAGGTACTTTCATTGGGTCAGTCACCATTCTTTCTTTCTCCCTCCCTTTCCTCTGGTCTTACCTTTCCTTTTTTCTTTCATTCCTCATTCTTCGGATGATAATAGACTTAAACCAATAGCATTCAACCTCCATAGATAGATGTTATGTTAGTCAAATGGTGCAAGAAACCCTGGGGAGGGATACTATTTGCTCTAAGGATAGAGAGAGGCTAAGAGGCTGGAGAAGCTGGTACCAGGTGGTCAGGAAACAGCTCTAAATAATAGAATTCTATTTGAAAATTGTACACAAAGTTAGTGGTCATTTTATAAGATCTTCAGAATTGTGAATTGTGGCAAGTTCAACAGATACATTAGGACAATTCAAGAAGTTTACTGCCATTACAAATTCCATTCACAGGGAACATTAATTTGCCCATACCCATTAATCACCTGTGATTATAGCCTAAACAAGGAGCAAAAGCAAGGGTAGAAATGGTCCAACCACCTTGAGAATTCATGGGGACAAAACTTGCATTTTAAAATGCAAGTTTGAATTATGGAATTTGTGCATCGTGATCATGTCTGACACAGAGAGCTTTGACTTCTCAGTGACCCTTTAATTACCAGCTTCTTTTGAAATGACATTTGACTGGTCTGTAGATTCAACCTAAGAAAGAACAAGAGGAGAATTACATGAGAACAGATGGTTTATTCCATATAGAGACAACCAGAGTTTGTAAATTAATTGGGATATTCCAAGACTATTGCTTCCTGATTAAAAAAAATACCCTCCATATCAAAAACTATTTTGATGATGCTTCATCATTAAGAGCCATCATGTATAGAGATTTAAAAAATGCACGTAACCCAAAGAGCATTAGAAAGATCCATGACGGTTGTACATGACATATTACCAATCCATGTGTAATATAATATTGAACATAGTGTTTCCCTCAACTACAGCATGAATTTCTTGAGAGTAGGATCTAGATTTTTTTGACATTTGTATGTCCAGAACTTGACACAGTATTTGACTTAGAGTAGATACTTCATAAATTCTATTTCATTCAGTAGTGACATGTATGCAAAAATATTCTACAAAATTTTATGTCAGCAATATATGATCAGTAAAACAAATTAGGTTATTTATGTAGTGAGAGCAAGGCACAACAGCTGGGATAACCTAACTGCCTTACCAGCACCCACAACATGTTGAATAGCTAAAAGGAAGGCCTCCAGTTTTCTAGGTCAGCTTCCTATGGGAAGACCACTCAGAGGAGGGAATGTGTTAATTATTTGACATCTATACCGGTGAAGGGTTTATGGCTCCTTTGAAGCAACAGCATAGAGGGAAAAGAATTTTAATGCAAGGATTTGCCTGATGGAAACATACAAGCCATCAACAACAACTCAGCTTCTTGCTTTTCTTTTTAGCATGCGTTTTTGCTGGGCTGTTTTTGGCCTGCCTGTGAAAGTCTTTTTATTAATGCAGAATTGATATCAATAAAAGATTTTATGTTCTAGATTGTATCTCTTATGTTTGTTTTGCAGCAGGTTCTAACCATTAGCATCTCACTTAATGTCTGCATAATTTAAAATGCATAATTTATTTGACACAATTAACTGAAAATTACTGTCTGCCTCACATGGAAAGCCATTTCTGCTTGTTTTTTAAGAATGACAGCTTCTCTGCCTGGTTTAAGCTATGCAATTTTGATGGGAGTATTTGTTTTAAAATATTGCAATCAGTGTAAAATTGGTCATTATTTCTGGGAAATGGCCCATTCAATATTAAATGCAAATTTAATCTATTTATGTTCCCTGGTTCTGTTTTTGAAAGAGTATTAATGAGCTATCACTAACGGTCAATAGCAATTGTTTATAATAACATTAATAGCCTGAATGGTTGTTACTACAATAAAGAACAATTACCTTTGGGTAAATTGTTTCCTTCAACTACCTGGAAACATCAGTGCTGAGAGGGTGAAATCCATTGTTGACAAAGAGAACCTTAAGAATTTCCAAATGCTGTAATCATGTTTTTTTTCATAACCCTCAGTATTTAAATCATCTCACCTGTTCTTATGTTTCATGAAGGATTTTAAAGGCCTTTTTTAAAGCTAGAACTAGGGTAGAACTATAAGGCTATTTGCCCCAAGGAAGAAAATTGAGAGGGACCTACATAATCAGCAAAGAAAGAAATAAACAAACATCATTACCTGACACAATTAGATTATCAAAAACACTTACTAAAATAATATAAGCAGTATTGCCTTCATTCTCTTCCTTCTCTTTAACTTCATTTCTTAAGGTTTCTACTTTGTGTATTATTTTAATTTTGTGCTTATTTGAAATGTGCTTCATAGCACATTTCTATTCAAATTTAACGATAACCAATGCTCATACATCACTTTCAAAATAAATCTTTGGAGGATTTCAATAGTTTCTGCCAACTGCTCCAACAAGTGGAAACATAACTTAGGTCTACCATCTCCAAACAAAGATGTAATTGTCATAAATTCTGATGGAAAATACATACTGCATGAAAGAATAACAGAACCGATACCCACTAAGCTTTGAAGACAATGTTTACCAGAATATATTGAGGTAGGGGTGGTCTAGGTGTGATGATGATTTGTTTCTGATTCCTTGAACTTTACAGATCAGAAACAACATAAGAAAATGATAAGATAATTAAATGATCATGAAGGACTCATGTCATGAATACCTTCCAAGATCTTGTGTATATAAAGGAATTTCCTTCCTGAGATTTTGAAACACATAATCTACTTCATTGATACACACAATGCCCTAGAGAGATGGTAATGACTACTTCCTAGGCTCAGCAACCCAATAGACACAAGGGGAATTTCTAATGGGTTCAGAAGAAAATAAGGAAGAAGATAATTAAATGACTGGAAAGTGGTATAGAAAGGAAGTTTAGAAAGTTTGGATTACTGAGCTTGAAAATAGGAGCCAAGATAGGGGTGGCTAGGTGGCTCAGTGAGTAAGTGCGCCGGCCCCATAGTTGGGATGACCCGGGATCAGTTCTGGCCTTAGCAAATGAGCACTCACACATAAATAATGACTGGCCGTGTAACCTTGAGCAAATTACTTAACCCCAATTGCTTAAAAAAATAGAAGCCAAGAATTCACCATGAAGTAGAAAGAGAAGGAGGCTCTTGGGTTCTCCCTCGTGTACTTTTCATTTTCCCTCAATATTGGGGTTTGGAGTAGGGGCAAGTGAAAGAATTGGCCACTATACCATATTGTTTCTTTAAATTCTGAAGCCTCTTCACAGTCATTGATTTTGATTTTGCGGGGGAGCCCATTTGGAGGGTGGGCTCAGTATAGTGAGGGAAAGTGTCAGAATTTAGACATAGGAAGCACTGTTGGACTTTAAGGTCAATACCTGGGAAGTTCTGAGTCCTCCTCCAGCTCAGAGGAATTCAGTCCAAGAGACACAGGAACAAATCAATGAACTAACCATGTAACTTTTGAAGGATTGGTGAAATCAGAGTTAAGCTCAACAATTCCATGTGATTATTTTTTCTATGATCAGACATTTAATTGCCTTGATCTCTCTTTTCTTTCTCCATTCCTAGTTTGCCACATCTTTTTCAAGTTTTTGAGTCTAGAAAGGAGACATTTACATCTCCCTATAGTTATCACTAAGACTTGGTTGGAATGAAACCTATCACTGGAATATGATTCTGGATAGACATTTCTTATAAAAAAAAACAGGATAAAGGGAGATGTGTTCTAATTGTATATTAGGAAGATATACTCATGAGGAAGGGGCAGCTAGTTGGTGCAGTGGAGAGAGAACAGCCTGGATGAAGTTAGGGAGATTTGGGTTCAAATCCAGCCCCAGACACTAACTGTATGACCCTAGCAAGTCATTCATCCCTTTTTGCCCCAGTTTTCTCATCTGAAATATGAGCTGGAAAAGGAAATGGAAAATCACTCTAGCATCTTTGCAAAGAAAATCCCAAATGGAGTCACAAAGAGTTAGGCATGACTGAAACTGACTTAACAACAACTTATATGGAAATCCAACAGAGTGGAAGCATGGTGGAGAGCATCTCAGTGAAGATCAGAGGAGGTAGAAATCTCAAACATTTCATCTCTTTTGGATCACTTATTTGCACAACATCCTAAAATCAAATTTGTCTCTTGGTGCTATGATATCTAGTCTATCTCCACTGATAACCTGCACATTTATTGGAGACCCTGGATTATACTTTGGACTTCATTCCAGGATTTTGTAATCTGTTAAAATCTGAGTGCCTCAAACTCTAGTCTCATC
>WOXC01010505.1:0-61046 GCA_011680675.1 Gymnobelideus leadbeateri
AAAACTCATACCAAGTAGAGGATTCTGGGAAGATGGCAGACTAGGTCAGAAAATTACAAGCTCTCAAAATTTTCCTCCACAAAAGAGATAAAGTAGCCCTTTGGGCAAACATAGAGCCATGAAAACAAATAAGAGTAAGGGCAGAACAGGGCTTCTCATGGGACAATCAGAGAAGATCTGAAGAAAAATCCCAGGAAGGGGTGCTTTCCCTGCAAAGAATAAACACCTACAGACTAGGGTGCCCTTTAACAATAAGAGGCAAGCTGCTTAAACAGCAAGCAGCAAGCCCTGGGGTTAGTTGCTTTAGGAGGCTGCCTCAGCCCCAGGTACAGCAATTTTTACCCCTGAGACAGTGAGGGGAGTTGGGTATCTGAGCTGGGGAAGATCTAGGGAATCTCTGCTGACAAGGAAAGCCTGGTCCAGCTGTGCTATGGAGAACAGCAGGGGTGAGAAGGAACAAGCATATACCTGGTGAGTGCAGAAGCAGTGGGGTGGGCACATATAGGAAGTTAGAGGTCTTGGTTCGAGTTCAAGATCAGAGGGGAGAACTGAAGAAGATCAGAGGCTAAAGGCATCATACCTCATACCCCAGAACTAGAGGTGATTATAAATATTAAATTAATACACAGGCAAAAGAGAAAAAATCCAACCATAGAGAGATATTATGGGAATGGAGAAGACCAGAGTTCATCTTCAGAGAAGGATACTGAAGTAAAGAAACCTTCTCGGGGGGCGGAGCCAAGATGGCGGAGTAGAAACAGCTCGTCCAAGCCTCTCTGCCCCCAGATTCTCCACAAACTATGTAAAAAAGGACTCTGAAAATCTTCTGGAGCCCCAGCACCCACAGAACGACACAGAGAAGCTAACCTCCCGCTGAGGACAGCCCAGCACCCTGCAGAAAGGACCAGCGCAGTGGTCTGGGAGCTGGCAGCGCGCAGAGCGCAGGAGCCGAGCCGAGCCCAGGTCCACGTGAGCCGAGGTTTTAGCCCCAGGGCGGCAGGGCCAGCAGCCGGCTGGAGGAACCCCAGAACACCAGGAGCTGTGGAGACGCCAGAATTATCAACATAGACTTGCCTAGGACAAAGTAAGAGGTTAGTGTCCTATGGACTTTGGGACCTGTATTTGGGGAATGCGTCAGCTCCCTCCCCTGGGGGCTGGGGGCTGCTGAGGAGACACGCCACTGTGTGGTTTTCGGAGGCATTTCCGGCTCCCAGCCTGCGGGTCGTGGGGAGATCCAGCGATCGGTCTTGGGGGGTAATCGCTCTTGCTTTGGCCTCCCTGGATCTGGATTGTGATCTGGGGTGGAAGTTGTGGGTGGGTTTATAGCTTGCCAGAAACGGAAGTTGCCCCCCACACGTTCGGGACGAAAGTTCCTCTATCTGGCCTTAAAGCCATAGTGTGGCAACAAGCCCAAAAGTCAAGCAATTAAGTGGCAACATGCCAAGGCAAAGGAAACAGAAAATGCAACCCTAGACTCCTATTTTGGGGGCATAGAGCGGGAAAAGGACTGTGAGGTCAGAAGTCCTGCTCCAAAAGCCCAGGGGAAAACATGAGCGGGTTGCAGGCCATAAAGGCCTTAAGAAGGACTTTAAAAATCAAATAAGAGAAGTGGAGGAAAAATTGGAAAGAGAAATGAGAAGGATGCAGGAAAAGTATGAAATGAGGGTCAACAGCCTGACTGAGGAAAACAACACCTTAAAAAATAGACTAACTCAAATGGCAAAGGAGGCCCAAAAGGGCAATGAGGAGAAGAATGCCTTAAAAAGTCGAATTTGCCAGATGGAAAAAGAATCTCAAAAGCTCACTGAGGAGATTCATTCCTTCAGAGTTAGACTGGAGCAAATGGAAGCTAGTGACTTTATGAGAAATCAAGATGCTGTTAAGCAGATCCAAACAAATGAAAGATTAGAAGGCAATGTGAAATATCTCATGGGAAAAACCACTGACCTGGAAAATAGATCCAGGAGAGACAATTTAAAAATTATTGGACTACCTGAAAGCCATGATCAAAGAAAGAACCTAGAAATCACCCTTCAAGAAATTCTCAAGGAAAATTGCCCTGATGTTTTAGATCCAGAGGGCAAAATAGAGGTTGAAAGAATCCACAGATCACCTCCTGAAAAAGATCCCAAAAAGAAAACTCCCAGGAATATTATAGCCAGGTTCCAGAATCCCCAGATCAAGGAGAAAATACTCCAAGCAGCCAGGAAGAAACAATTTCAATATTGTGGAAACACAATCAGAATAGCCCAGGACCTGGCAGCTTCTACACTGAGGGATCGAAGGGCATGGAATATGATATTCCAGAGGGCAAAAGAACTGGGAATGAACCCAAGGTCACCTACCCAGCAAAACTGAGTATTTTGTTTCAGGGGAAAATATGGTCATTCAGTGGAATAGAGGACTTTCAAGCATTCTTGAGGAAAAACCAGAGTTGAATAGAAAATTTGACATCCAGACACAAGAAGTAAGAGATGCCTGAGAAGGTAATCAGGGAAAAGAAATCAAAAGGAACTTATCAAAGTTGAACTATTTACATTCCTATATGGAAAAGCAATAACTGTGACTGATGATATCTTTCTCATTATGAAAATAATGGAAGAAGGGTGTGTGGTCATATGAATACATATGTGAATGTGTGTGTATATGGATAGAGGGCATAGGTTGAATTTGTTGGGGAGGGAGAATACTCAAGGGATGAAATTATGAGGTGAGAGAGGAAAGTGGCAAGAGGAGATGGGGAGAGACAGGGTAGGGTAAACTATCTCATGTAGAAGAAGCAAGGGGAAGTGGTTGCAAGGGAGGGGGAGAATAAGGAAGGCTAAAAAGGCAAAACCACATTCACATTAAATTTGGTTCAGGGAGAAAATGACATACATACTAAATGGGATATCTCAACCTGCAGCAGGATAGGGGGAAGGGGATGAGAGGAGGGATGATGGATGGGAGGGCATCCTTGGGGTGAGGGGAGGTTGGAAGTACCCACTATAGAAGAGGGACAGGATTATGTAGGGGATGGACCAGGTGGGGGGTGGGGTGAGTGGGAGGGAATTATAAGCAGCCTTGTACAATATATCTACTATGATAATGTTTTGCATAGGTAGACATGTACAACATATACTGAATTACTTATATACCAAGAAGGAATGGGTGACAAGGGAGGAAGGAAATGGATCTGAAATTCAAGATCGTAACATTAAATGTTTCAAATATATATATAAATACTATTATTAATACTCTTTTGCCTATAATTGGGAGATAAGATATCCAGGCATTGGGACACAAAGATTCATCTTCCTCTAATGGAAAAGTCGATGGGGGTGTGGGAGAGGGTATGGGAGAGAGCAGATTGGAGGAAGCGATATCTTGTGGGACTGCTATTCTGGGAGGTTGGGTAGGGGAATAATGGGGGGAAAATGATTGTAACTCAAAATATGGCGGAAATGAATGATGTAAAACAGAAGTTAATAAAGTATTTGTTTAAAAAAAAAAAAAAAGAAACCTTCTCTTACACCAAAGAGTAATATCAAATGGTCACCTGCCCAAAAAGGATTCATTGAAGAACTTAACAAATACTTTAAAAATCAAATGAGAGGGGTGGCTAGGTGGTGCAATGAATAGAGCACTGGCCCTGGAGTCAAGAGGACCTGAGTTCAAATCCAGCCTCAGACACTTGACTCACTTATTAACCTTGTGACTTTGGGCTAGTCACTTAACTCTAACTGCATTAAAAAAAAAAGAAAATGAAAGAGGAAAAACTAAAAAGACAAATAAGATTAATACAAGAAAAACAAGATTATTACAAGAAATTCAAATTCAACCAATTAGAAAAGGAGATCCAGAATCTTAAGAAAATGATTCCTTGAAAATCAAAATTGGGCAAGAGGAACCCAGTGAATTTACAAGTGTTCTTGTAATTATATATGTATTTATATATATATATATATATATATATATATATATATATATACATATATATATATATATATGGAACCCAGTGAATTTACAAGTGTTCTTGTAATTATATATGTATATATATGTATGTATATATATCTATCTATATATATATATACATATATATAACAGTAAAAGATCAAAGGACTTAGAATACTACATATATCAAAGAGCAAAAGAACTGGGCTTCTAGCTGAAAATATCACACCCAGCAAAGTTAAGCATATAAGGTATATACCAATGACCTATTACAAGGAACTAAATAAGGATGGAATGTTTACATTTTACGTATGGAAAATATTAAAACTTTGTTTCAGGTTTTTGCTAGTAACTAGTTTGCTTATAAGAAAGATTGGTGTCGACCTGAGTATGATATGACTTGTAAAAGTAAAACCATTCAAGAACAGCTAAGAGTATTATCTAGGCAGAGCAAAGATGGTGGAACAGAAGCAGGAACTTTTCTGAGCTCCTCCATGAATTCTGTCATTAACCTCTAAAAAGTAAATCTGAACAGATTTTAGAGTGACAGAATCCATTGGGAGACGGAGCGTGGCAGATTCCCAGCCCAGGAAAGCACTCAAGTAGATCTGGGAAGGGGGAGCAGAGAGCACATGAGGGCTGCACAAGCATGGACTTAATAGTAGAGCACAGCAGAGTGACAGCATGCCCAGGCCAGAGGATCCACCCTCTCCTCCACCTCCCCCAGGGTGATTCTCAGACATCTCTCTGCAGGACAGAGGATTTGTCAGATCTGGGTAAGAAAAAGCACAGGGCCCATGGCACTGGCAGCAGCTTCTCCTGGGGCTGTCAGCCCACAGCCTGGATATCTAAAAATCACCTACCTGAACTTCTGATTCTATGCATCAAGAATTGGTCAAACAAAACATAAAGATTGAAAAATTGTAAGAAAGTGTGAAATATCTAACTGGAAAAAGAACTGACCTGGAAAATAGATCCAGGAGAGATAACCTAAGAATTATTGGTCTACCAGAAAGCCATGATGAAAAAAAAAAAAAAACAGCCTGGACAACATCCTCCAAGAGATTGTTAAAGGAAACAGTCCTAAAGTCCTAGAATCAGAGGGCAAAAAGAGATCCCAAATTGAAAACTCCAAGAAATATAGTAGCCAAATTCCAGAATTACAAGGTCAAGGAGAAAATACTGCAAGCAGGCAGAAAGAAACAATTCAGCAATGGCTAGGTGGAGCAATGAATAGAGCACCGGCCCTGGAGTCAGTAGGAAATGAATTGAAATCCGGCCTCGGACACTTAACACAAAAAAATAGCCATGTGACTGTGGGCAAGTCACTTAACCCAAATTGCCCTACCTACCCCCTTCAAAAAGCAAAAAAAAAAAAAAAAAGAATTCAAATATTGTAGAACTACAATCAGGATTACACAGGACCTAGCAGCTTCTACATTAAAAGATCAGAGGGATTGAAATTTGATATTTCATAAGGAAAAGAGCTAGGACTGCAACCAAGGATCAACTACCTAGAAAAATTGATAATAGTCTTTCAGGCAAAGAGATTGTCATTTAATGAAATAAGGGACTTCCAGACTTTCCTTGTGAAAAATCCAGAGCTCAGTGGAAAATTTGGTCTCCAAATACAAGACTCAAGAGAGACATAAAGAAGTAAACAAAGAAAACAGACAACACACACACACACACATACACACACACACACACACACGCACATGTATGCACATAACTTGTGGTTCAATAAGAGCAAACTATTTACATCACTATATGAGAAGCTGATACCTGTCAATATTGAAATTAATATGATTATTGCAACATTTAAAAGGGATATACATAGATAGTGTGGGTATAAATGAACTAATCTGATGATAAAAAAAAAACCTTATTAAGGGGTACAAAGGGACTGTAATGGGAGAAAAGGAAAGGATGAGGCAGAAAATGGTAAATTATGCCACATGAAGAGGCATAAAAACATACTGTAGTGGAGGGAAAGAAGGGAGGGAGATGAACATATGAACTTTATTCTCATTAATTCTGGTTTAAGGAGGGATGAACATAATCAATTACATTTAGGATGCAAATGTGAAAAGACACAAAAACTCATTATAATAGAGGGAATGGAGGGAGGGAGAGGAGCACTGTATGAAATTTGCTCTCATGGGTTTGGGTTCAAGGAGAGAATAACACACTCTGTTGAGTATAAAAATCTCTTGTGCCTTACAGGCAGTAAGAGGGATGAGGGGGGAAAAGGATAGAGTGGAGGGAAATAGTTGTAAGGGGAAAGGGTAGGTAAAGAAAGGGGGGCACAGGGAGAGAATACTGGGGGAGATGGTGGTGAAAAGGAAAACTTTTAAAGAGGGGAAGAAAGAGGGAAGAAATAAAAACAAACACAGGAGGGAATACTATGGAGGGAAAGACACAGATAGTAACCATAACTGTTAATGTGAATGGGATGAACTCTCATAAAATGGAGGTGGATAGTAGAATCAATTAAAAACCACAGTCCTACAATATGCTATCTACAAGAAACACCTTTGAAACAAGGGGATATACACAGTGTAAAGATAAGAGATTAGAGTAGAATATATTATGTTTCAGCTAAAGTAAAAAAAGCAAGTGTAGCAATCCTTTTCTCAGAAAAAGCAAAAACAAAAATAGATCTAATTAAAAAAATAAGGAAGGAAACTATATCCTACTAAAAGGCACCATTGAGAATGAAGCAATATCATTACTTAACATATATGCACCAAGTGGAATAGGATCCAAATTTCTAGAGGAGAACTTAAGGAAATTAGAGGAAGAAATAGATAGCAAAACTATACTAGTGGGGGACCTAAATCTGCCCCTCTCTGGACTTGATAAATGTAGCCTCAAAATAAACAAGAAAGAAGTTAAGGAGGTGAATAGAATTTTACAGAGGCTGGATATGATAGAACTCTGGAGAAAATTGAATGAGAATAAAAAGGAATATATCTTCTCAGTGGTTGATGGCAAATACACAAAAATTGAACATGTAGTAGGGCATAAAAACCTCACAATTCAGTGAAGAAAGGCAGAAGCATTAAATGCATCCTTCTCAGACCATGCTGCAATAAAAATCATATGCAATGAAGGGCCATGGGAAAATAGACTAAAAACCAATTGGGGACTAAATAATTTAATCCTAAAGAATGAGTGGGTCAAACAAGAAATTATAGAAACAATGTGTAACTTCATTCAAGAGAATGACAATAATGAGACAACATACAAAATCAGTTCTTAGGGGAAGTTTTATATCCCTGAATGCATACATGAATAAAATAGAGAAAATGGAGGTCAATAAATTGAGCAAGCAACTCAAAAAGCTAAATAAAGAATGAATTGAAAATCTGCAATTAAATACTAACTTAAAAATAATGAAAGCCAAAGGAAAGATTAGTAAAATTGAAATAAAAAGTATTGAATTAATAAATAAAACTGAGATGTTTTTTGAAAAAAAATTGATAGAAATTTAGTCAATATGATAAAAAAGAAAACCATATTATGAGTGTCAAAAATGAAAAAGGGTGAATCTACCTCTAATGAAGGAGAAATTAAAAGAATAATTAGGAATTATTTTGCCCAATCGTATGCACTTAAATTTGACAATCTTAGTGAAGTAGATGAATATTTACAAAAATACAAGTTGCCCAGATTAATTGAAGAGGAAGTAAATTACTTAAATAACCCCATCTCAGAAAAAGAAATTGAACAAGCGATCAATGAACTCCCTGAAAAAAAATCTCCAGGGCCAGATGGATTTACTAGCAAATTCTATGAAACATTTAAAGAACAATTGATTCCAATACTTTACAAACTATTTGGGAAAATTGGTGAAGAAAGAATCTTATCAAATTATTTTTTATGATACAAATATGGTACTGATACCTTAATCGGGAAGAGACAAAATGGAGAAAGACAATTATATATCAATTTCCCTCATGAATATAGACGCAAAAATTTTAAATAAAATATTAGCACAAAGAGTATGGCAACTTATCACAAGAATAATACACTTTGATCAGGTAGAATTTATCCCAGGAATGAAAGGATAGCTCAATATTAGGAAAAGCCTCAGTATAATTGGTCATATAAACAATAAAACTAGCAGAAATTATATGATTATCTTAATAGATGCAGAAAAGGCTTTTGACAAAATAGAACACCCATTCCTATTGAAAATACTAGAAGTATAGGAATAAATGGAGTCTTCCTTAAAATAATAAGTAACATCTTTCTAAAACCATCAGCAAGTATTATATGTAATGGGGATAATCTAGAAGCATTTCCAGTAAGATCAGGGGTGAAACAAGGATGTCCACAGTCACCCCTCTTATTCAGTTTGGTTCTAGAAATGTTAGCATCAGCAATGAGAGAAGAAAAATAAATTGAAGGAATCAAATTAGGTAGAGAAGAGACTAAACTGTCAGTCTTTGAGATGATATGGTGATATACTTAGAGAATCCTAGAGAATGAAGTACAAAACTACTTGAGATAATAAATAAATTTGGCAAAGTTGCAGGATATAAAATAAATGCACATAAATCCTTGGATTTCCTATATATTTCTAATGAAATCCAACAGCAAGAGACAGAAAGAGAAATCCCATTTAAAGTTATTGTAGACATTATAAAATATTTTGGAATCTACCTGCTAAAACAAAACCAAGACCTATATGAAAACAACTATAAAACACTTTTCACACAAATAAAGTCAGATCTAACTAATGGGAAAAAAACATCAGTGACTCATGGCTGGGTCAAGGTAATATAATAAAAATTACAATTTTACCTAAATTGATTACATATTTAGTGCCATACCCATCAATCCTCCAAAAAAAATTACTTTATAGAGCTAGAAAAAATAGTAAGAAAATTCATTTGGAAGGACAAACGGTCCAGAATATCAAGGGAATTAATAAAAAGAAATGCTGGAGAAAGTGGCCTACCCATACCAGATTTTAATCTGTATTATAAAGCCGCATTCCTCAAAGCTACTTGGTACTGGCTGAGAAATAGAGTAGTGGATCAGTGGAATAGACTAGGTACATTGGACTCAGGAGTCAACGACTATAGTAATCTACTCTTTGATAAACCCAAAGACCCCAGTTTTGGGGATAAGAACTCAATATTTGACAACAACTGCTTGGAGAACTGGAATATAATGTAGCAGAAACTGGGAATAGACCAATATCTAACAATATACCAAAATCAAGTCTAAATGGTTGCACAATCTAGGTATAAAGGCTAATACTGTAAGCAATCTGGGAAAGCAAGGAATAGTTTACCTGTCAGATTTATGGAAAAGGAAAAATTTTATGACCAAACAAGAGTTAAAGAGCATTATAAAATTCAAAATGGATAATTTTGATTACATTAAATTGAAAATTTCTGTACAAACAAAGCCAATGTAACCTATATCAAGAGGGAAGTGGAAAATTGGGAAAGAGTCTTTGCAACTGTGTCTCTGATAAAGGGCTCATTTCTAAAATATATGGAGAATTGAGTCAAATTTATAAGAATACAAGTCATTCCCCAATTCATAAATGGGCAAAGGATATGAACAGGCAGTTTTCAGAGGAAGAAATTAAAGATATCCAAAAGTATATGAAAAAATGCTCTAAATCACTACTGATTAGAGAAATGCAAATCAAAACAACTCTGAGGTACCACATCTCACCAGTCAGATTGGCTAAGATGACAAAACAGCGAAACTATAAATGCTGGAGAGTATTGGAAAAATTGGAACACTAATGCATTGTTGTTGGAGTTGTGTACTGATTCAGCCATTCTGGACAGCTATCTGGCACTATGCCCAAAGGGCTAAAAAAATGCATACTCTTTGACTCAGCAATCCCACTTCTAGGGTTTTATCCCAAAGAGATCATAGAAGTGGGTAGAGGCCCTCTCTATATATAAATATTTATAGCAGCTCTTTTTGTGGTGGCATAGAATTAGAAATTAAGGAAATAGTCATCAATTAGGGAACAGCTAAATAAGTTGTGATATATGAATATAATGGAATACTATTGTGATATAAGAAATGAGGAGCAGATGGACTTCAAAATAACCTGGAGAGACTTATACAAACTGATGTTGAGTGAGAAGCACAGAACCAGGAGAAATGTGTACATAATTATACACACAACATATGTGTGATGACCAGTTTTGATAGACTGGCCTCTTCTCAGCAATGCAATGTTATAAGACAACTCCAAAAGATTCGTGATGGAAAGAGATGTCCATATCCAGAGAACGAACTACAGAGTTTGAATGCTGTTTGAAGCAAACTACCTTCTCTCTTTCCTTTTCTTTTGTTTTGTTTCCTCTTTCCCATTGTTCATTCCATTAGTTATAATCCTTCTTTACAATATGACTAATGTTTAATGTGAAGGTATTTGCAGATACTATATTTCATTGCATTCTGCCACGTTTGGGGGAGACAAGGGAGGGGGAGAAAATTTGAAATTCAAGGGATTGTGGAACTGAATCTTGTAAACTGAAAGTAAACAAATAAATGAATATATCCTTTCTTGATAGGATTATTAAACGAATGAAGAAATTAACTGGCCAAAGGTTGCCTAAATTAAGAAAGATTTTAAAGAAGTTATCTTGTAATACTCTTATGGATAGGAAAGAGATATAAGGAATGAATAGTACAGTTAGTTAGATGGATGGGGATGGCCATACTCAGATTGTCATTGTTAGTGGGTTAATAACAATGTAGTTGTAGATGTCTAAATTATTAGGGTTCTCAAAGTGAGCTCTCCTGCCATATAGGCCTTGAACCACTAATAACCACAGTTTTAAGTTGTAAAAAATCCCTCTCTATACCTTCCAGCATCTCTAGGGATGTAGCATTATAAAATTCTTTCTGTGTAGAAATATAACTGGTGGTAGGAATTATGAGGGCAACTAGGTGGTACAGTGGCAGAGTGCCCTGCCTGAAGTCAGGAAAAAAATCTTCCTGAGTTCCAATGTGGTCTCAGACACTTACTAGCCATGTGACCCTGGGTAAGTCACTTAACTTTGTTTGTCTCATGTCCTCATTTCTTTAATGAGCTGGAGAAAGAATTGGCTAATGACTCCATTATCTTTGTCAAGAAAATCACAAATGGGGTCACAAAGAGTTGGACACGACTGAAAGATGACTGAACAGCAAGGAATTATGAAGAAATTGGTAATGATGAGGAGACAGATTATGATGTTAGCCTATAATTTCCATGCTTGTAGAACCTTGTTTTACCTCTTACTCAATATTTCCCTGTCCTAGGCTTCATCTTTTCAAGAATTTTATGAAAAGGACAAGAACAGGGGGGCCACTAATTCTCCCTCCTCCCCCCACTGTATTTATATATGTCTATATTCTCTTAGGAAGTACTAGGCTCTTTGATAAAAAGAACATTGACTGTACAAAACTTCCAAGTCAAAATGTTATAGAACTTTCTAAAACAAATGCACATTCATGCTTAAATGAGAAAGAGAGGGAAATGTGATTTCAACATAAAGACTTATTTTGTTAGAAAGGTAATAGATGCAGAGGCCTGCAATGAAAGAGCACTCTCAGCTATAACTATAGTATTCCCAGGGTGACTCTGTAATGAAAAGTCACCATATTGTAAGAGTGGGCATATATACACACTCATACATGTATTTATTTATAACATTCCTTTGCACCAAAGGGACATTCATATTTGCTGACAGTACTCAAAACTATGCAATTATGAAACCATACAACATAATTTAGAATTTCACAAGAAACCAAAGCATATATTCACTCTACCATAAATTGTTCTAAAAATATAAATGTTCTGGGTTACATATATGTTCTTTATGTATTTACATAAGGAAACTATAATTGCTAGGAATTTTTAGAAGTCAACTAATCTAGATTTTGTCTATAAAAACTATTATATATTGACAAATGTCATATTCAAGTAATTATTGTCTGGAATGAACAGATCTTTAAATGAAGAGACTCATCCATTCACTTAGAATGGCTGGACTAGTCTATAAAGAGACAGGGTCATAGAGACTCAAGGAGAAGATCTTATAATGTTTCTGGGTAACTATTTTAAATGGATATCAATTCCTACAAGTTTAGTTTCAGCCCCAAGAGCTAAAACACAAATGACTGGGAGAATTCTGCATAGATATGGGAATTATTAATCCTCCTCTAGTTGTATCTTTCAAGCCTGAATGATCTCTATCTCTTCAACCTTTTCATATAATTTTAATCATCCCCAAATCTGACCCTCTTGCTTCACTCCCATTCCCTTGCTTTTGCATGTCCTCTAATCTTAGAATGGGGTTTCCAGCTAGAATTCTTTCTCTCTCTTTGAATTTCCAATTTTCCTCAAGGTTCAGTAAAAGTTTTATGAAATCTTTCCTAACCCCACAACTCTAGATGCTCCTGCTTATCCTATTTGTATTATTGCCCTGTATTATTTGGAATTTAGGTTACATTTGTTAATATATGTGGTTTATATGCATTATATATATATGTACTTGTGTATGTATTGTCATCTCCATTGATAACATGTAAGATGCATAAGAGCAAAGATTGTTTCATATTATCTTCATATCCTTAGAACCTAGCACAGTACTTGGAACATAGCACACACTTAGTGTTTATTGACTGATTTTCTGTGTCTAAGTTGTCTGTTCATTATTATTTTAAGTGCTATATTTTCCTTAAAAAAAAAAAAAACAGGTTTGGCTCTGTCTTCTCTCTGAAGTAATTGTTAAAAGCATTGTTGTAAAACTGTCTCCAAAATGACTTTGTGTATATTTCTGTACACAGGAAAATGCTCCCAGGCATAAGGATAATCAAGGTTGGGGGAGTAGGAAAGAAAATGTGTGTGTGTGTGTGTGTGTGTGTGTGTGTGTGTGTGTGTGTGTGTGTGTGTGTGTGTGTTGTGTTATGTAACTCCTTATCTTCCTGTCAGCAAAGTACCCACTCACAGGCAAAAACACCACTGGTGACCGGCAAGAAAGCTTTGATTATTCCGTTTCTGATTTAAGGAGATTTACCCCTCCTTGGACAACCTGATAGCTCAGGACCTCCCCACATTAGTGAAAAACCTGAAAGGAAATGTTGAGTAGGAAAAAAAAATTCTAGTCAGAATTAAGCATCCTGCAGCTAAAAACTCCTGAGCTCAAGTGATCCACCAGCCTTATCCATTAGATGGTAACAGGAATGACAGGTGTGCTCTGTCATGATTGTCTATGAACCAGTATTTCTTTTTTTTCTTTTTTTTTTTTTTTTGAGGGTGAGAACAGTTTATTAGTCTCCATGGGGTTGGTGGGGGCAACAGCAGAACCCCTCCCCAGCCCAGCTTTCCCCAACGCAACCCTCCCCCTCTCGCCCCAGGGTCTGGAGTCTGGGTAGCATCAGGGAATGATACTGTTCCTTTTATCAGGTTCTCAGGAACCAGTACCCAATTTAGAACCTTTTATTCTCCCCCTACCCCTCACTACATGGAGGTGTTTCCATGACAACCAGCCACCCCAGAAGTCCTTGTCATCATCTCTGGACATCACAGCTGTGCCCTGGGAAGAAAAAGGCAGCTGCGCCCCTTATATCTCCCCAATGTGGACATATACCCCACCCCCACTCTGTACAGTTCTCTGTAACCTAAATATAAATACCCTCCCTGCAGCCCCACCCGACTGCAACAGCTCAGGGGTGCCAGGGCCATGGAACGAGGCGCCGAGTGGGGGCCCCTCAAGGTGGGCCTGCCGAAGTCACCCCTGGAAGTTCATCCGCACAGCCGCCTGTGGCCCTGACCAGGGCTGCCCACCCTCTGAGGCCTGGATGCTGCTGGCTCAGTCACCTTCGACACCCTCACCAATTGGCTTTCACTGCATTGATGTCACTCACAAGATTCTGGGCCAGGCAAATACCAAATATCTGGAGCATGGCGATGCCCACGAAGACCCCAGCCACCACAACCAGGCTGTCTTGGAGCCACTTTTCAAACTGGCCCACACAGCCCTTCGTGAGGATGAAGCTCTGTTGCTCCAGTTCCAGTTTGAGCCGAACATCATAGCTACATTGGGTATTGAGAACATCCTCCGCAGGATCCTTGACACAGCAGGAGAAGGGCACCCCACAGCGCTCACGGCTGGGGTTCCAGTCAGTGCAGTTAAAATAGATGTTGAGGTTCCAGTCGCTGGGCCCTCGGGCTCCGCAGCATGACCAATATTCCTGAGCAAAGTCGATGAGGTTTTGCAGGTCAATATCATCGCGATAGGCCTTGACGTTGTTGTTGATGAATATATCGAGCTGGTCTCTAATCCAGTCCTTGAAGACAAAGGCCAGGATTCCTGTGGCCAGCTCCAGAAAAAAGATGAGGCCGAGGAACACTGAGAAAAACTTGAGTAAGAAGGTGTTTTCCCGAAGAGCCCCGATGCAGCCTGCAAAGCCCAGCACAGACATGATACCTCCAACCACCACAAAGAACCACACGGGATCCAGGCCACTCAGGTGGGTTAGTGAAGAGATGTTGGAAAGTACACCCTTCTCTCCCCAGGCCCAGAGGCCTATGACCAGCAGCACAGCCCCCAAGAGCCAGAAGACAATGTTGAAACCGAAGAGAAAGTATTTTCCGCAGCAGCCGACCTCGGGCTCCTGGAAGCGCTGCTGCTTGGCAGGCATGGTGAGCAGCCGGGCGGCCGCCGCGCGCCGGGAGCCGCTCGCCCGGGGCCGGGCCCGTGAGCGGCCCTGGGTTAGCGCCGGCCCCGGGCCTGGGCTGGCGGCCTCGGCTTCATGGCTGAGACCACAGCGAAGCCCCGCCCCCTGTCCCCGGCTCCGCCCTCCGCCGGCCTCCTCCTATGAACCAGTATTTCAAACAGTAAAAAACATGTTTGGTAAAGAGGCTCTTTTATGAGGCATTACTCTTCTTGAGTATATTGAATTTGAAGGTCAATGCATATTTGGGAATGATGAAAATAGCATTATGGAACAAATCATAGATTATAGCATATGAATTACAAACTGTACTGGGTTTCTTAGAATTCTTTGGTAATTTCAAATTCATCTTTACTAACCTTTTTACAGGTGAAATCTGACTCCCTGGAGAAAATCACTGTGTTCCATGACTTTCTTTTTCCTAAATGAAGGGTAAACTTCTCCAATTTGGCATATAGCTTAAAATTCAAACAGAAAGAACATTTGTGGGTCTATGGAAGTAAAATGGGATAACATATTGGCATGTTATTAGATAATGTTATAGAACATTGGGCACATATTAGATGCTTTTTAAAATGTTTGTTGAATGACTGACTTATAATAGTCTAGTTTGGAAGTCAGGTAAATGATCTCCATCAGAGAGTCCTCCTAAAAATGGAGGATATATTAGCATAACATTTATCTAACCCTTGGAATACCGTAATTTCCCATTCATATCTTGCTCACTTCCTGTTATTTGATATCAGGGTGAGGGAATAAGATCATGTACAACTCCCACTTAACTTCAGCAAGAGAAGGAGGCCTTGGAAAATAATTTAGTGATGTACCACATAATTAAATTGAAGAAAAGGGGCTGCTTTCTGTTGTTAACAGTGTTAGATTTTCCAGCTTGAAGAATGACCTTAGTATGGAGGTGGTGATCCTCAAAATTTGACATGGGACCTGAAATATAAAAGATGTAATTTTTGTCT
Source organism: Gymnobelideus leadbeateri (assembly GCA_011680675.1). NCBI lineage: Eukaryota > Metazoa > Chordata > Mammalia > Diprotodontia > Petauridae > Gymnobelideus > Gymnobelideus leadbeateri. The sequence goes on from WOXC01010505.1 coordinate 15,618, forward strand.
CCAAGCCTCAATAAGTTTGGTGAATCAGGTTCTAGAGCCTTTACTTAGAAAGAAAAATTGATATGTAATATGATTAGAACAGAAACAGTAAAATGGACCAATAAGGTTTCACAGGACTTCCTCTCTTGGGTATTTTTTCTTTTTCTTCCTTCCTTTCTTCCTTTCTTTCTTTCTTTCTTTCTTTTTTTCTTTCTTTCTTTCTTTCTTTCTTTCTTTCTTTCTTTCTTTCTTTCTTTCTTCCTTCCTTCCTTCCTTCCTTCCTTCCTTCCTTCCTTCCTTCCTTTCTTTCTTTCTTCTTTCTTTCTTTCCTTTTCTTTTTGGAGAGGGGAAGGCAGGGCAATTGGGGTTAAGTGACTTGCCCAAGGTCATACAGCTAGTATTAAATATCTGAGGTCAAATTTGAACTCAGGTCTTCCTGACTCCAGGGCCAGTGCTTTATTCACTGTTCCACCTAGCCGCCCCTTGGGTATCTTTCTGACAAGTAAAGTAGTAGTTGGTAAAATTGGTATTCTTTTTGTCCTTTCAGCTTTTAGGAGGAATTGTCATTTAACTCTATTTCATGTGGAGAAATACTACCAGGAATCTAGGTTTTCTACAAAGACGAGGAAGAGCAGATAGCCCCCATAGATCCAAGTGAGGAAAGCCTTAGGGCAAGGTCTGGGAAATCAGCAAAGACAGAGGTGGTTGAAGTGGACCCGGTAGATGAGCAGAAAATAACATCAGAGAGGTTAATAAAGACAGAGCAAAGCAACTGGGTAATACTTAAACATTAAATTTGTCAACTTATTATATACATATATAGTTAAATATTGTAATTTCTGATAAATGGACTGGGGAAAGGGGAATGATGAAAGAGTGACAGAGCCTAGATTAAGGAGCTTCTGAGGTCCCTTCAAATTCTGAGTGTCTTTGATTCTTTGATGATGTGATTATGATGCTTCCCTATGTATCTGAGTGGGTGTCCTGGTATTCAAAAGAGGAATTGCTCTAATGTACTCTATTAATGTTTGGGTTTGGTACAATATGTCCCTGAAGCTTTCTACAACATTTTTCTGTGGCATGTAATATCTTTTTGCAGATAGTCTTACAAGGTGAAGGTAGCCAAAACATTGTTCTATTCAAGCCCCATTCCATTATATGGAATAGGTCTGAGCTACAGGGATACTCCTGCATAGGAACTTATTCTTATTTAGTATTATGGGGGATTCTTCTCCCTTCAGCTGGCATACAAAACTCCAAGAATTGGTTGTATTTCCTTTACCTCCCTCTCCATGGATTATAAATGATATGGAAACAGTAGTCTCAGTCTTCACCATTTATTATATGCTATATTATATTTGTTTCTAATCTTTTTATGGGTTTTATCCTCATCAAAATAACATATTATTCCAGGGAAGAGACCATGTTTTTAGCATCAAGGAATAATATAATTTTAGTGTTTGAAGCAACATTAGGCCAGTCTCCCAAACCATGCATAAATCTCTGATATGTTGCCATCTGGCCTATGCTTGAACACACACAGTTATGGGAAACTTTCACAAGGCATCCATTTCCTTTAGGGATATCACCAATTACTAGAAAGTTCCTCTTTATAATGTCCCTAAATCATTCCCTTTGTAAGTTCTGCCCATTTTTTCCTAGCTCAAACCTCCAAGGCAACACAGAGTTTATAGAATCTCTCTTCCACATGATAGCCCTTCAAAAATTTGAAGACAGCTATTTATTCCCTGAATCTACTTTTGTCCTAGTCAAAGATCCCCAGTTTCTCCCACTGATACTCATGTGACATACTTATGTATCCTCTATCTATACTCTATTTTTCCTCTGTTCTATATGATTCAGTTCATCGGTATACCTTGGAAAATGGGGCTCCCAGGACTGAACATAATGCTCAAGATGTGATCTGACGCAGACAAAGTACCATCAGACTAATGCCTCCCTTGTTGTGAACGTTTCTATTAATGCAGCATAAGATTGAATGATCTTATTTTCTTTCTCCCACAGTCTTGATCAGCTCATCACAGGGGCTCAATAAATATAGTATCACCCTAACAATTTCTGAAGAGAATGATTCTATGTGGCCCATGAATTCCAGAGAGTAGCAAGCTTCAACTTTAAATATTGATACTGAATAAACGAACAACATCATTCTAAAGATGAAACTTATATTGAAACCATTTTCCTTAAAGGGAGAAGTCCGTTTTGTCGAAGCACTAGTATTTCGGCATGTTGTTTATAATGCTTCTGATTATAATTCCTGGTACTAACAAATCATTTAATGTAGGATGGGGGGGCATATTGGAAGGGATTTTTTTTTTTAATTTATTGCCTTGAATGCTACCTCCACCCCTCACACAATTAAGGTATCATTAAAACTATTTCCCCCAAAAAATAGTCTCATGAAATGTATGTTATATATATATATATATATATATATACACACACATATATGTATGTATATATATACATATGTGTGTATATATAGTGCATGTACATATTGTTTATGTATATGTGATTATATATGTGTGATTGCTTTAGCTGTATATACATATGTGTGTATTTGTATGTATATGTATATATTTCCCCTAGCATTATCAGAAGTTAATTAAATAAAGGTCATTTGCAAATATTAACATCCTAAAAACTGAGCTTTTGATGAATTTAATAGCCTCTGCAGTTTTCTACCTAAGTAATAGTGTCTGATTTCCTTTGCCAGTATTCTTGCTTTATCTAACAACTTGCTCAATGCTCAGACTTCTAGAGGACAGAAGGTACAAGAGCAGCCCATTTTCAGTCTGGTTCTGAATTGCACATAGCCTTGGGCTAATGAGTTAAAGTTTATTTCACTTGTCTCCTCCTGCAAGGGCTTGAAGTGTTTGAAGGGAGGGTTGAGGGATGCCACCATCCACCCCAATTTCCCATTTATAATTAGGGCAAATGTATTGTAATCAAAATGAAGAAAACGTAAAAACACCCTGTAGTGAGTAGATTTTGGGATTGATAAAATATTAACAGCATGATAAAAAATAATAAGGAGAAATCCTGTTTCAGCCAGAATGACTTCATTTGTGTGCATAAACAAAGTTTTTTTTTTAAACAAATACTTTATTAACTTCTTTTTACATCATTCATTTCCGCCAGATTTTGAGTTACAATCATTTTCCCCCCATTATTCCCCTACCCACCCTCCCAGAATAGCAGTCCCACAAGATATCACTTCCTCCAATCTGCTCTCTCCCATACCTTCTCCCATACCCCCATCGACTTTTCCATTAGAGGAAGATGAATCTTTGTGTCCCAATGCCTGCACATCTTATCTCCCAATTATAGGCAAAGGAGTATTAATAATAGTATTTATATATATTTGAAACATTTAATGTTAAGACCTCGAATTTCAGATCCATTTCCTTTCTCCCTTGTCACCCATTCCCTCTTGGGAGATAAGTAATTCAGTACATGTTGTACATGTCTGGCTATGCAAAACATTATCATAGTAGATATATTGTACAAGGCTGCTTATAATTCCCTCCCACTCATCCCACCCCCTGGTCTATTCCCTACATGATCCTGTCCCTCTTCTATAGTGGGTACTTCCAACCTCCCCTCCCCCCAAGGATGCCCTCCCATCCATCATCCTCCTCTCATCCCCCTTCCCCCATCCTGCTGCAGGTTGAGATATCCCATTTAGTATGTATGTCATTTTCTCCCTGAACCAAATTCAATGTGAATGTGGTTTTGCCTTTTTGCCTTCCTATTCTCCCCCTCCTTTGCACCCACTTCCCTACATGAGATAGTTTACCCTACCATGTCTCTCCCCATCTCCTCTTGCCACTTTCCTCTCTACCTCAGAATTTCATCCCTTGAGTACTCTCCCTTCCCAACAAAATCAACCTATGCCCTCTATCCATATATAACTGTAACCATATACACACACATTCACATATGTATTCGTATGACCACACCCCTTCTTCCATTATTTTCATAGTGAGAAAGATATCATCAGTCACAGATATTGCTTTTCCATATAGAAATGTAAATAGTTCAACTTTGATAAGTTCCTTTTGATTTCTTTTCCCTGATTACCTTCTCAGGCATCTCTTGCTTCTTGTGTCTGGATGTCAAATTTTCTATTCAATTCTGGTTTTTTCCTCAAGAATGCTTGAAAGTCCTCTATTGCACTGAATGACCATATTTTCCCCTAAAACAAAATACTCAGTTTTGCTGGGTAGGTGACCCTTGGGTTCATTCTCAGTTCTTTTGCCCTCTGGAATATCATATTCCATGCCCTTCGATCCCTCAGTGTAGAAGCTGCCAGGTCTGTGCTATTCTGATTGTGTTTCCACAATATTGAAATTGTCTCTTCCTGGCTGCTTGTAGTATTTTCTCCTTGATCTGGGGATTCTGGAACCTGGCTATAATATTCCTGGGAGTTTCTTTTTGGGATCTTTTTCAGGAGGTGATTGGTGGATTCTTTCAACCTCTATTTTGCCCTCTGGATCTAAAACATCAGGGCAGTTTTCCTTGAGAATTTCTTGAAGGGTGATTTCTAGGTTCTTTCCTTGATCAAGGCTTTCAGGTAGTCCAATAATTTTTAAATTGTCTCTCCTGGATCTATTTTCCAGGTCAGTGGTTTTTCCCATGAGACATTTCACATTGCCTTCTAATCTTTCATTTGTTTGGATATGCTTAAGAGCATCTTGTATTTCTCATAAAGTCATTAGCTTCCATTTGCTCTAGCCTAACTCGGAAGGAATGAATCTCCTCAGTGAACTTTTGAGATTCTTTTTCCATCTGGCAAATTCGACTTTTTAAGGCATTCTCCTCATTGCCCTTTTGGGCCTCCTTTGCCATTTGAGTTAGTCTATTTTTTAAGGTGTTGTTTTCCTCAGTCAGGCTGTTGACCCTCATTTCATACTTTTCCTGCATCCTTCTCATTTCTCTTTCTAATTTTCCTCCACTTCTCTTATTTGATTTTTAAAGTCCTTCTTAAGGTCCTCTATGGCCTGCAACCCGCTCATGTTTTCCCCTGGGGCTTTTGGAGCAGGACTTCTGACCTCACAGTCCTTTTCCGCTCTATGCCCCCAAAATAGGAGTCTAGGGTTGCATTTTTCTGTTTCCTTTGCCTTGGCATGTTGCCACTTAATTATTTGACTTTTGGGCTTGTTGCCACATGATGGCTTTAAGGCCAGATAGAGGAATTTTCGTCCCGAACGTGTGGGGGGCAACTTCCGTTTCTGGCAAGCTATAAACCCACCCACAACTTCCACCCTAGATCACAATCCAGATCCAGGAGGTTAAAGCAAGAGCGATTACCCCCCAAGACTGATCGCTGGATCTCCCCATGATTTGTAGGCTGGGAGCCGGAAATGCCTCTGAAAACTACACAGTGGCATGTCTCCTCAGCAGCTTCTAGCCCCCAGGGGAGGGAGTTGACGCATTCCCCAAATACAGGTCCCAAAGTCCATAGGACACTAACCTCTTACTTTGTCCTAGGCAAGTCTATGTTGATAATTCTGGCGTCTCCACAGTTCCTGGTGTTCTGGGGTTCCTCCAGCCGGCTGCTGGCCCTGCCGCCCTGGGGCTAAAACCTCGGCTCACGTGGACCTGGGCTTGGCTAGGCTCCTGCGCTCTGCGCGCTGCTGGCTCCCAGACCACTGCGCTGGTCCTTCCTGCAGGGTGCTGGGCTGTCCTCAGCGGGAGGTTAGCTTCTCTGTGTCGTTCTGTGGGTGCTGGGGCTCCAGAAGTTTTTCAGAGTCCTTTTTTACATTGTTTGTGGAGAATCTGGGGGCAGAGAGGCTTGGACGAGCTGTTTCTACTCCGCCATCTTGGCTCCGCCCCCCCATAAACAAAGTTTTAATAATAAAATGTGACACAGTTGCCCTTCTGACACACAGACAAAACAGATTTGTCTCAAAAGTCTTTCATGTGAAGAAAGAATGATGCTAGAGCAAAATAGGCTCTTATATGGCTTCTCTGTTGGTTTGGGCCCTTTCAACACAAATAGTTCTTTAGTGAGGCAGTACAAAGTATTGTGTTTTATTGTGTCAAGTAGAAAATTGAAAGATAGCATATCTACAATACAAATTTGGGATTTGGTGAATAAAAAGCAGGTTGGATTAATTGAATATGCCCCGGTTGAGGATTAAAAGACTATGTGACCTTAGGTTAGGCATTTAACTACTATGAGTGTCAGTTTCCTCATTTGTAAAAATTGCGTTGGACTAGATGATTATTAAATTCCCATCCAATTCTAAATATAATTTTATGGTCACTTTGCAGACCTACTGTGTTTCTTTAAAACTCCAAACATATGTTTTATTCAATGAAAATTCTAAATACTAAGATTTTATCCAAATATGGGCTAGAAATGCTGCCTAGAATAGTGGATTCAGAGTCCAGAATAATTGGATTCCCAGAGTAATGATTAATGGATCAGTCTTTTTTTTTAATAAAAGAATTTTTTATTATAAAGCATTGACTTGACAAGTTAGGCACTCCCTACCCCTGAAACTTAAAACTATGGGGTGGGGGAAGCAGCATTAAGTGAAGTCGACCAAAAACATTTATTCGGACAATGCTTCCTTTTTCCTTCTCCCTGTTATCTCTTTTTTTCTAGGTCAGAGTTTGCCATTATCCTACCCATTCTAAAAAGGGTAGGGATGAGAATCAGTTCAATTTAGGCATCAGGCCTTTTTAACATCCATCCTTAAACTCTGGAGCACCGCAGAGTATATCCACCACTTCCTTTCTAGGGAACACTTGTAGATTGCTCTTCCTCAGGGAGAACATTAGTTTTAGGTGCAAGTATGGGCATCGTTTCTGGTGGGGGTCCGCTCTCTTCCTTAAGGTGGTCTCTGTATAGCCTTCGAAGATGGGCCAGCTCTCTCTCAGGTGGCTGCTGCCAATTTTGCCGTGGATACCAGGAGGTACCTGCAGCTAGGGCTGGAGCCACTGGGGTACAGCACACAGCTCCATGGGAGTTGCTGAAATCAGTATCCCGTGGCTGTACTAGTGGGATGTGGTAACTGAGAAAACCATGGCCTCTGGCCTTCAGGATAGCCTCTGTCAGCTTCTTATGCTGCTTCATACAGACACCTATGTATGGGGCATGGAAGATGACACCTGTGTGAGCACACACAAACTGTTCCAAGAGCTTCACATTTCTAAAGTCCACATGGAGCTTCTGATCACAGCTGTGGTGGGATACCACCTTTGTGGTTTCGTCTATAGTCAGCCCAGACTGGACGGGAGCCATATAGAGCCAGGTATTCTTCAGTTTCCAGATATTCCCAAGGAGCATCCTGATAGAGGGAGACAGAAATGGAAGATTCTTCTTCAGGGGGAGCTTTGGTGCATAGAGGCTGGGAAGTAGCCTGCACCCAGTGGACCCCTCAGACTGGTGTGAGGCCCGAAAGCTGCCTAAGCAGAAGAGTTAGGAGAGAGGTGGCCATCTTGGTGTATGGCTAAGGGAGGAGGTTAATGGATCAGTCTTGACCTACAAGAAAGTCTTGAGTAGAACATCTAAAGGATTTGTTTTCTTTATGGTGTAGATTGTTTTGATTCTGCTCACTTCACTTTCCATCAGTTCATACAAATCTTCCCAGGTTTTTATAAAACCATTCCCATAATTTCTTATAGCACAAATTTATTATATCACATTGTTCAGCCATTCCTCAAGTGATGGGTATCCCCTCATGTTTCCGATTCCTTGCCACTACAAAAAGAGCTGCTCAATATTTTTTTCTAAATGAGTCCTTTTCTCTCTCTTTTTTTTATCTTCTTGAGAGATAGATGTAATAAAGGTATTGGTGAGTCAAAGGGTATGCACGGTTTTATAGCCCTTTGGACATTGTTCCAACTAGTTCTCCAGAATGGTTGGACTAATTTATAGTTCCATCATGGTGTTCTTTTATTTTTGATAAGAGGGTACAATGAGAGCCATAACTCTCAGCCCATTTTAGAGAGCTTTGCTCTCTAACTAGAGGTATAATTAAAAGCTATTCTGCAACTAAAGTTACAAATGCAGAAGTACTACATAAGTGGACCATATTTACAAATCTGCTTCGTTCAAGAAGTTTAGAGTAAACAGATATTATATTAAGTACATAAAAAAACAGATAAAAAGAAATACAATACCTCCAAATGAGGGAGGTGATAATTCTAATATTCTCTTTTCTACTCTGAACACATTTTACATATTGTATTTAGTCCATAATTTCACATTTTGGAAAAGATATTGATGAACAAGAGACTAAAGATGAGGTTGACCAGAATGAAATTGCAAAACTATATATAACAATATATTTATAAGCTAACATGTACGCACATATATATATATATATATATGCATGCACAGACACATATGTGTATGGGGTCACTAGTGTATATCAAAATATATTATAGCACTTCAGCAATTCTATGCCAGTAGGACACAACAACCTGAGGATAAAATACACTGTGGAGTAAAGAAGCTGCTGTTAGTTTTTGAGGGGCATTATTCCCCACTTTGGTGACTTTGAAAAATGTCATGGATGGTGTGAGACTTGAGTAGAACCCTAAAGGATGGATGGGATTCAGAAATAAAGATAAGAAATTTGAAGAAAAGGGAATAATACATGTGAATTCAGAAACATGGAATAATCACACCATAGTGATTGAATGATGCTTGCACTGAAGGAATAACATATAGAGGAAATCTGTAGATGTAGACTTTCCAGGTCAAATAAGAGAAATACTGCTGTTTATATATGCAAAAAAAAAAAACATGAGGTAGAAGTCTGACAACATGTGCATATGCATTTGTGTGCATACATAGCAAACACACACACATGCATATATACACAAAGAGTACCGGTGTAATTTTAAGTGCTTCAGACATAAAACTACCCTTAAACTTTTGGAATGCACTCTATATTCAATGTATTAATTAGGTAAATTTTCATTGTAGGATGTATATCTAGCTACAAGGTTGTTAAGCTACAGAATACATTTTTTAAAAATCTCTGATGTGTAGTGAAAACAACAGAAGGATAGTGATTGGCTTCTTCCCAAATCTTTTGGCCACTAATTTATGAGCTTCAGTATGTTAAGGAAATGTACATGGTATTGATAAGACATCTGCTGATCTTTGCTTTAAACTGCCACTAGAATAGGTGCTGATTTTGAAGAATGTCCTTTCTTTTATATCTAAGATAGAGGGGTCCTAGAAGGCTCTTCTAAAACTATTTCTTTAATTCAGATATACTGTGTCCTACTCAAGCCACAACTAGAATATTGCATTCTCTCTATGTGCAGCATTTTAAGAAGGTCATAGGTAAACTGAAGACATCTACCAAAGCATGGTCTGGAAAGTGAAAAGACTGAAAATTATGTAATACTATATGAGGATGCATTGCCCCCCCCCCAAAAAAAAGAAGGAAATATAGCCTAGAGAAAGAATTCCAGGAATCTTAAGACCTGGCATGTGGTAGATTAATTGACCATATTTTGATTAGCTTTGAAAGGTAAAGGGTAGAAGCTGCAGACAGGTAAATTTTGATTGGAGGTATAGAAATGCCTACTATTACAAGAGCTATCCAAATGTGGAATAGACTATTTTGAGAGAGACAGCAGGATTACCTTTCCTAAAGACAGGATGGGTTCTTAGAGGGAAGAGTAGATTCATGATAAATTTGCAGGTTATACAGCTACCCTTCATCTTTAAGTTTTTTGTTTGTTTGTTTTCTGGAAGATTTAGGATTGGACACAAAAAAGAGTATCCCAGGATGAGTAGGCATTGATGGATTATGCATTGTATCATTGTAGGGAGAGCCCATAGCAGTCAAATTACATATCCTTTGAAGCTCTTCGGTGACTGTAAAGTTCCCTGCCATTAATGATATAGCTACTATGTCTAAACAACATAGTCCTTATAATCTAAGATTAATCATGATCTCCATATATATTTACTTGAGCTATGATTTTCAATCACTTGCTTTCTACACCCCCTTTTTTAGAAGTATAGAATCAAAGAAAACCACAGGTTAAGAAAGGACCCTCAATATTAGTCAAAATTATTGATTTTACAAAAAGTTGGTTTACAAAAAAGCTAAATGCCTTGCTTAAGACTATGTAGCTGCTAAGTAATGAAAATGGTTGCCTCCTTGAAAGAGGGGATAGTGTCTCTGATATTTTCTCTCTAATGCGCCTATCATTGAATACCTGTTTGTTGAAATAAATTGAATAAACTTATGTGCAACCCAGAACATTCATACAATGTTCTGGATATAGCAAGGGCTTAATAAATGAGGAATTAATCCACTGAGACTAGTATCTAGATCTCTTGACTTGAACCTAAGGCTCTTTTCTCTATATTATGCTGCCAGTATCATGCAAAGCAAGATGATACATGTCTGTCATAACCATACTGATTATATATGTATGTGTATATTTGTGTATATACACATGTACACAGATATGCCAGCATATATCAGTGACATATACACATTATCAGCAAAGTTATATATGTATAAATATGTACATACACAAACACAGAACACACATGCATGCCTGTGCATACACACATACACAAACACACATACTGCTCAAAAAAATCTTAGTATAACTTTAAGTGATTAAAGGTTAAAATTTCCCCAAGACTTTCAAAATACATTGTATTCATTCTCATTCTCTCTCTCTCTCTCTCTCCCTCCCTCTCTCTCTCTCTCTCTCTCTCTCTCTCTCTCTCTCCCTCTCTTTCTCTCTCTCTCTCTCTCCCTCTCCCTCTGTCTCTCTCTGTTTCTCTCTGTGTCTCTCCATCTCTCTGTCTCTGTCTCTCTCTCTCCCTCTCTCTCACTCTCCCTCTCTCAGTCTTTGTCTGTCTGTCTGTCTCTCCCTCCCTGGGGTTTGGGGTGGGGTAGGTGAGTATTTGCTTATTCATTGGGAAGCAATTAGGAAAGAGTGAATTATTGTAATCTAGAAGAGAAAAATATTTTTAGCCTCTGATGCATATTGCTGTATCTATTAACTAATAAATATTATTGAGCTGCTTCTGTGTGCCCAAAACTTTGCTGGCACCACAGGGGACAATGTCTTTGAAGACTGGATTATAACACTGCTAGAATCAAATCTTATCCTCATTGTGTGTGCTCAATATGTGATCTCAACAAAAACAAAAACAACAATAATAATCTTAGCAATAGCATTGAGCTCTTAAAGGTCTCAATAGATCTATTTGTAGAGAAACTTACGGGTCCTTTCCATCACTGATTTCTGTGGTTATACTGAATGATCCTAGAATTCCTATAGCTGCATATAGGTTTGTTATTTTTCTGCCTGAATTTTGAAGTGTGTTCAAGTCTTTTTTCTTACAAAGGATCCAAATATTTTTTTTAATAAAATGGAAAAAAAAAACTTGTACCAGTAAAAAAGCGTACTAAAAAGGTGAGAAATAAGGAAATAAAAATTGCAACTTGTTTTAATAGTGTCAGATTGGCCATCTACATACATATTATTGGTTCTTTGTTCATTTTTTTTAAAAAAGGCTTTGTTACATTTTATGTTGAAGTATATACAAATTAATTTTCTGGTAAGAATTTTTAGTTTTGAATTGCCTAATCCTTAATAAAAAGGCCACATTTTGTTTTACACTTATAGATCTGGTCACCTAGTTAATATACATTATTATATATACACAATTTATTTCTTGGACAAAATTTGGCATTCATAAAAAAGCAAACATTATTCCAAATTTGTGAAACTGGATCTTTTTTTTATTATTCTTTCTGTTGTTTTTTTTTTTTTATGTTGGACTTTTAGTCAAAGGAATAAAAAATGCTAGTCTGATCTCTCTAAAGCTTTTTAGACTTATGTTAGGTCCAAACTCTTTGTCCTGAACCTTGTGTGCTTTTCTTGGTCTCACTTGGTGAGTTAATTCCCTTGGTTTCATAGCGGAAGCATTCTCTCTTGGCTCTGTTTTAATCCATAAATTTCTCAATTTATGCATAGAGGTTAAGTGAAAAAAAAAACAAAAACCAAAGGCCAAAGGTAAGGCCAACATTTGAAAAACGAAAGAAAAGATAGAATTGAATGAAACCAAAGATCACAAGGTCAAGTGAAATCACAAATGAAAACAAAGGGTCTGGCCAAGCAGTAAGCCCTGTCTCACCCATTCATTTCTCATCTAAATAGAAAAAAGGAAGATAGATAAGTGTTTATTCCTTGAAGTGGAGCTTTCTCCCTCTAAAGGATAAAAGCTCCATCTAATTAATTAAGAAAACAGTAAAATTTGTGGACCAGACTTGCTTGTTCTAATGGCAAATACTAGAAAGTTCAAGCTACAGTTTCCCAGCTCTGATTTTGGCCTTTAAAGCTCTGCTCAGATGAGGACCTAGGAATTTGGCAGATTGCCTTTGGACCTACCCCTTTCCTGTAATGCACCTGCTGAAAATCTCGAAGGAATACTTAGCTGAAAGGTCCCATTAGTATTCCCTTATTGCTCCCATCCCTAGAGGGAGAACCTTTTTTTTTTCCTGGTTCAGGCTCTTGTTTGATTGTCAATTATGCTAGTGCCCCTCAGATTGTGGATTAGGAACAATGATGCTTGTCATTGAGGATTAATATGTATAATATTTAAAAAGTACATTGAGTTCCTCAGGTAAAAGATGCTATAAATTTGATATATTGTCATAATAATAACTATATTATTATTTTATTTTTGTAAGTTCAGTTACTAATACAACTGGCAGAGTAGTAGTGATCCTTTCCATCAAGCCACAGATTATGACTGTATTTAATTTCTGTAAAGTGAATGGACCATATGATGGAAATATGCATCTGAAAAAAGTTCCTGATATAGGACCTCAAAGATTATTTGCTATTCTCAAAGTACAGCACAAAACAAAAGTTATAGGGCCCAGAAAAACAGACTTTACCATGTTTCATGAAAAGGCCTGGTAGAAAGCTACAATCTCTCATAAAAAAAAAAATGTTATTCTCTATTTAGAGCAGGGATAGTCTGCCCAAGATTGGTGCTGGAGTTATGACAGGGAAAAGCTAGCCTAATTTAAAACATACCAATAAGGAAATAGTCCCGACTACATTACTTCTCACTGTTATTCTTCCTAAATGTATATGCTGCCTTATTTACAAAATATTTCTAACCTAAATGAGTGGATCTAGCAGACTTATGCACACTCTTTCTCAGAGTCCAAGAAGAGTTGGCAACTGCCTACATAGTACAACTCTAAGGTATCAATTATTCTACCTCAAGAAAAAAAAATTCCTTCCCCAAGAGAGAGAGAATTAGGAACTCAAAATAATGGAAATAGATGACTACAAGGCACATATTAACTTAGAAAACCATAAATTTACATTATGTTGTATTATGTTTTATTTGTTTAAAATTTTCCTAATTACACTTTAATCTATTTTGAGGTACAAGCAAAAAGTTTGATGCCTCTGCATCTAACACTATCACCTCCATTACTAGAAGTAGTTTCAAATAAAATACAATTTCTTTAAGGAAAAGTGTTTTTCCATTCTTGCTTTTGTACCTCCAGTTCCTTGGACAGTGACTGGCAAATAATAAATGCTCAATTGATTCATCTGAACTCTCCTTTATTTCTATCATTTTTGCACTTTTCCCGTTAATTTTCATCTATATTTGTGTATACAAATTCACAGAATCCTAAGAAGGTTTTATCATGATGTTATGATTGCCATATGTTTGGTGTGCCAGCTCTCTCAGGTTCAAGCATTCTGGAAATGTTTGAAGTACAGTTCTACAATAGACTGGATATATCTGGTTTCCAAAAGCTAACTAACTATATGCAGAAGGACTCATTCACCGTTGTTTTGGCCACTTGGTGATAAATCATTTGACCAAGGCAACCCATAAAAAAAAAAAAAAACCTTCATCCAATGTAGTTTTCTTCTAGTTCTTTGGCTACAGCAGTATAATGAAAGAAAGAAAGAGAAGAATGTGCAAAGAATCACACAAACTTAAAATAGTCTACATACATTAGCCTAGTTGCCAGTCCTTTAAACAGTGGCCTTAGCCAGTCACAATAGAGTGTATATACAAGTGGAGGAATTGGATTATGCCAGCCCTAGCAGTTTTATTATAAAGGAATCCCTGATCATGAAATTTCACATTTGCAAAGCACCTCTTTTGTTACTTAGTCCAAACCTTATGCAAAAGGAAATCCCAAATTAACATGCTGGAAAAGTAGCCATCCAGCTTTTACTTAAATATCCATAATGAGGGTGATCCCACTACCTCCTAATGCAGTCAGTTTTGCTTTTGTACAACTCTACTTGTACAAAAGCTTTTACATTATTTTAATTTTTTTGTAATTCTCATTCCAAGTCTACATTTCCTACTTTGCAACTTTCATCCATCTGGTTTTATATCTGTTTTCCGGGGCCAGACAGAATAGATGTAGCCAAATGTGTGGATCAAGTGGGGTATTTGTAAAATACTTAATAGAGTGTCTGGCACAAAGTAGGACCATAATAAATGCTTCTTCTCTTCCCCTAGTCTATTCCATTGATACATTTTTGTCTAGCTTAACCTTTACTAAATAGTTTAAATGATTACTTTTTTCAGTAATTTGATATTATTGCCTGTTTTTTTCCCATGTTGGCTAAAAAAATTATCAGAATTTTTATAGAACCAACTTTTAGCTTTATCAAGGACATATATCTATATCTACCTACATATATATATATTTTTTGTATAAATTTATCTTCCAATTTATTTCTCTTCTAATATTCACTTTTTTCTATTTTGGGTTTCATTATTCTTTTGTCTTTGTCCTTCTATTTTTAAATGTAAATTAAATACACAGATGTTATTTTAGAATGAATCACCATTTTCTCTTAAATTATTGTCTCCATTTAATTTCTTTTGTCTATACTTCATGAACTGAATGCCATTTTTATTGTGCTACAGTATTTATGCCTTTTTTATTTATTTGCAGTTTCTCCGTACCCTAATACATTATCTATTTTTATAAAATAACATGTCTTCACCACTTTGCAAGGGATGTTGAGTGTGTATATTCTCTAGTTGTTGGATTCAGAAGACTCCACATATCTTTAAGCTGAGAATTCGTTAACATTTATTCAATTCTCTATCTACTTATTCTCGTCCAATCAGTTCTTATCTTTTATTTAATTGGATTATTTAATCCATTCACATTTAAAGTTACATGTTTTACTCCATTTTGTTTCTAATATTGCCATTTTATTATTTACTTTTGTTCTCTTTTAAGTCAGTACTTTATCCTTATGACTAGTTTTATATAGTCAAGTTTGATTCAACACTTTTTCTACAGGCATTGTTCCTACTGTCACTCCTTTCTCCCACTTACATCAAACTTTTTCATAGTTCTGGAGTTTTATATAATATATTGATTCCTTTTCTTTTATTTATGTTTCTCATTCTTTCCCTCTTTTCTCCCTTCTTTTTTTCCTGTTTAGGCAAATAGCTCATGATTTTTCTCCCCTTCTTCCACTTGTTTTTATGTTAGTCCTTTTTTTCCTTTACTTCACAAAAAAAGATTATACACACACACACACACACACACACACACACACACACACACACACACACACACACCTTTTCTTCCAATCTGTGTATTTAAATTCTAACCAGTCCTCATTCCCTGATCATTCTGTTTCCTATGGAGGTACAAGACTTTTAAAGGAAGCTTTCTCCCTATAAAACTGACTTCCTAGACCAAATACTTCATAATGTGTCCATTTCACTTCATGGGATATCCCTTCTTTCCCCCTCCACAGGTAAATACTTCATTGTGATTTGACAGATTGAAAGAACCCATTTCTTTTCCACTGTTTGTTTCATTCCTTTCTTCCACCTCTCCCTTTCTCCTCTTGTCTTTTTTCTTACTGAAAGGCTGAGTTAATTTCCTTACCATGTAAGTCCATTAACTCAATTAGGCTATATCATACATCCCACAAGGCACTTTCTCCATTTTTTTCCCTCTCAGTTATGCATTTTTTCTCCACAATGGTCCTTTAAAAAACCTTCATAATTAAGTAATTTTCTTTATCTTTAAAGATGTAGTAATTTATTTATTCTTTCCTAGGTAGATGTATTTAGATGCCTTATGTATATTGTGCTTAAGTGGTTTGTGATATCTGCAAGTCTAATATTCAACTTCCTTTTTTTCAAGAATGTTTCAAAATTCCCTCTTTTATTGAACCTCCATCTTTTCTATTGATTAAACCTATATTTGCAGGGTATGTCATTTTGAGTTTCTTCTTGAGAATCTTCCATTTGGAATATATTATTCCATTCCTATTTGGGGTATCTAATTGATCCAGAATAAACTTGTATTCTTTATATTTTCCCTTTGTATTCAAACATTTCTTCTTTTTGCATCCTTTCAGAACCAGTAGTATGTTGTTGGAATTATTAAGTTTACTCTTAAAAGACCCTAATTTTGAATCATGGAAGTTTTTATCCAGAGGTGGTATATTCATTCAATTAATACTTTCTTTTTTTCTTATAAATTTAATGGTGTTTCAAATTCTTTCTCTCCCTTCTGTCTTCTTCATTGATGAAATCATGCAAAACATTTCCATGTTAGTCATGTTGGGGAAAAAAGCAAGAAAAATGAAGTGGAAAAAAGTATGTTTCTATCTATACTCAGTGTTCATCAGTTCTCTGTGGTGGGGGATAACATTTCTTTTTTATCATGAATCCTTTGGAATTGCCTTGGATTATTATATTGATAAGAGTTGCTAAGTCTTTCACTGTTAATAATTGTCATAATTTTCCTGTTATTGTGTACAATATTTTTGTGATTCTGCTCACTTTACTTGGCATCAGTTTTTATAGCTCTTCACTAGTTGTTTTTTTTTTCCTAAAACCTTCCAACTTGTCCTTTCTAATACAAATAGTTTTCCATCACAATCATACCATAACCATACCATAACTTATTCAGCCATTCTCCAGTTGATAGCCATCCCCACACTTTCCAATTCTTTGCTAACACAAATAGCACTGATGTAAATATTTTCTTTGATCTTTTTGGGACATAGACTTGGTAATGTTGGTGGTGGTTCAAAGGGTATGCACAGTTTTATAGACATTTGGGCATAGTTTGAAACTGTCTCTTGAACTGTTGAACCATTTCACTATTCTACCAATTGTGTATTAATATGCATATTTTCCACATCCCTTACAGTATATATAATATTCCTTTTTTGACATTAACCAATCTGAGGTCGAATATCAGAATTGTTTTAATTTGCATTGTTATAATCAGTAGTAATTTATAACATTTTTTCATGTAACTATTGTAGCTTTGATTTCCTCATGAAAATGCCTGTTCATGTCATTTTACTATTTATTAATGGCGAATGGTTCATGTACTTTTAATAAATTTGGCCCATTTCTATGTGTATTTGAGAAATGAGGCAATTGTCAGAGAAATGTACTGAAAAATGTCCCCCATTTTCATTATTTCTTTCTAATTTTGCATGCATTGGTTTTGTTTGTACAAAACCTTTTTTTAATTTCATGTAAGCAAAATTATCTATTGTATTTCATGTGATGTTCTATATCTCTTGTGTAATCCTAAATTCTTCCCTTATCCATACATCTGACGGGTATGTTTCTATGCCCCCCTAATTTACATATTTCATGCTTTATGTCTAAATCAATGACCTGTTTTGACCTTATTTTGGTAAATGGTGTAATATGTTGATCTATACCTAATATTTACCAGACTTCTTTCCAGTTTTCCCTAAAATTTTTTGATAGATGCTGAGTTCTTTCCCCCTGAATCTTGAGCTTTGGTTTTAGCAAATACTAGATTAATGTGTTCATTCACTACTATGTATTTTTTAACTTAATTCCTCTGATGTACCACTTTATTTCTTAGTACCAGATTGTTTTTATGATTACCACTTATTAATGTAATTTGACCCCTAGTATGGCTATGTCTACTTCCATCTTTTTTTAAAAAATTGATTGCCTTGATATTCTTTACACTGTTTTCTTCTACATGAATTTTTAAGCTCTATAAAAGTTTTTTCATATTTTGATTGGTATGGCACTGAATAAACAAATTAATTTAGGCAGAATTGTCATTTCTGTTATATTAGTTTTTCTTAGACATAAGTAATTATTAGTTTCCCAATTGTTTCTGTTTTTATTTGTTTGAAAAATTTTGTAATTATGTTCATATATGTCTTGGTTTTATCTTGGAATTTAAATACCTAAGTACTTTGCAATGTCTATTGTTATTTTACATGGAAATATTCTATTTGTTCTTGCTCAGTTGTGTTGGCAGTATATAGAGAAGTTAATGGTTTATGTGACTGTGTTTTATATCCTGCAACTTTGCTAATGTTCCTAAGGTTCAATTTTTTTTTTTTTACTGAATTCTCTAGGTTTCCCCAAGTATAACATCATACCATCTACATAGTGTTATGGTTTTCTTTCCTCATTACATATTTTTATTCTTTCAATTTCTTTTTCTTTTCTTGTTGCTATGGTTGGCATTACTGATACAATGTTAAAAAAGTAGGGGTGATAATGGACATAATTGCTTCACCCCTCATCCAACTGGGAAGGCTTATAGTGTATCTCCATTACAGGAAATACTTACTATTTGTTTTAGATAGAAATTACTTATTTTAAGAAAGACTTCATTTGTTCCATGTTATCTAATGTCTTTAATTGAAATGTGTGTTGTATTATATTAATGTGTTTATGTATAATATAAAATCATATATTATATAATTATGTATTATTAAAATTATATATAAGTATATATTATATAATTATGTATTAATGTATAAATGTGTTTTATTATTTTTTCTACATACGTTGATATAATCATGTATTTTGTTGTTTTTATAAGTATTATGGTGAATTATGCTTATTGTTTAACTAATGTTCTGCTAGACTTGCATTCCTAGTATAAATGCATTATTTTATAGTTTCTAACCTTTGTGATATATTATTGTAATCTCACAAGTATTTTATTCAAAATTTGTAAGTAAATATTTATTATGAAAATTAAAGATTTCTTTCAATGTTTGATTGCCCTGGATTAGGTATCAAAATCATATTTGTATAATGAAAAAGTATTTGGTCAAATGCCTTTGCCAGTATTTTCAAAATAGTTTATGAAGTACTGGGATTAATTGTTCTTTAACATTTGGTAAAATTCACTTGTAAATCCATCTGATCCTGGGGATTGTTTCTTAGGAAGTTCATTTATGGCTTGTTCACTTTTTCCCTAAGAGAGGGATATTAAATTATTCTATATCTTTTACTGTTAATCTGAGTAATCAATCTTTTTGTAAATATTGATACATTTCATTTAGAATGAAAGTTTCACTGGAATATAATTGGATGAAATAACTGTGAATACTTGCTGTAATTTCATCTTTATTAGTGATGCATTCACTCCTTTCATTTTTTATTCTGTTAATTTGGTTTCCTTCTTTCTTTTCTTTAAATCAAACAATGGTTGATCCAGTTTTTTTGTTATTGTTGCTGTTGTTTTAACAAAATTAGTTGGAGTTTTATTTAATAGTTCAGTGGTGGGTTTTTAATTAAAATTTTATTATTTCGGGGCGGCTAGGTGGCACAGTGAATAGAGTACCGGCCCTGGAATCAGAAGGACCTGAGTTCGGAGCCGGCCTCCAACACTTAATCCACACAAAACAAAAACCTAGCCGTGTAACCTTGGGCAAGTTACTTAACCCCAATTGCCCTAAAGGGGCGGCTAGGTGGCGCAGTGAGTAAGAGTGCCGGCCTCGGAGTTTGGATGACCCGAGATCAGATCTGGCCTCAGAAAATGAGCACCCACGCATAAATAATGACTAGCCCTGTAACCTTGAGCAAGTTACTTAACCCCAATTGCTTTAAAAAAAAAAATTATTATTTCTCCTTTGGCTCTCAGGATTTACATCTTCATGTTAAATTAGGAATTTTATTATATTTTTCTACTTTTTAGTTGTATGCCCAAATCATTAATCAGCTTTTCCCCTCATTCACATTTAGAGATAAAAAAAAAAAAAATTCCTCCTAGTTTTTATTTTGGTTGCATCCTACAAAGTTTTGTAGATTGTCTCACTTTTGACATTCTCTTAAATGAAATTACATATTTTTCTATATAATTTGTTCTTTGACTCACTCATACTTTAAAATTAGATCATCTTGTTATCAATTTTAATCTATACGTTCATGTTGTTTTTTTATTTTTTTATTTTGGGGTGTGTCTTTTTTTTTTTGAGGGAAATTGGGGTTAAGTAACTTGTCCAAGGTCACATGGCTAATTTTTGTGTTAAGTGTCTGAGGTCAGATTGGAACTCAGGTGCTCCTGATTCCAGAGCCGGTGCTCTATTCACTGCACCACCTAGCTATCCCCATGGTGTTTTTAATGTAAATTTTGTTGCATTTTGGTTTTAAATAATGAATTTAATATTTCTACTTTTCTGCATTTGATTGTGAGGGTTTTTATTCTCTAAATGCATGGTCAGTTTTTGGGAAAGTTCCATGAGCAGCTGAGAAAAGTAATACTCCTTTCTCTAACAATTTCATTTTCTTCTAAGGTCCATCATATGTGACTTTTCTGCAATTCTGTTCACACCTCCTTTTTATTTATTTTATAGTTAGATTTTTCTAGCTCTGAGAACAGAAAGATGAATCTTGCTATATAGTTTCACTGCTTATTTCCTCCTCTTGCTTGTTTAGCATTTCCTTTAAGAATTTGGATATTATGCAATTTAATGCATAGATGTTTATTGTTGATATTACTTCATAGTTTAGTTACCTTTCAGTGAGATATAGTTTTCCTATTTATTTCTTCTAATTATATCTATTTTTGCTTTCTCTAAGATCATGATTGCTACCTCTGTCTTTTTTTTTTTTTTTGCTTCAATTGGATCAATTTTTGCTTAACTCTTCTTATTTAATGTTTAAAATCATTTCTGGCTCCTCCGGGAATTCTGACTGGGCTTGTGTATCTAATTCACATTTGTTTCCTTTGAAGTCTTGCTTGTAACTGTTTTTGCCATCTGAATTTGTGTCTTAATGTGCCCTTTTATCATATTAGCTTTCATGGTCAGGTTGTTGTTGTTTGTTTGTTTGTTCATTTTTTTCATCCTGTTTCTTTACTTTGTATTTCATTTTAAAATTGGGCACTGTTAGTGGTTGGGGTGGGTATTTGGTTTGATAGAAGAAGACTTAAGGAGTCCTGTAGGGGAGGAATGAGTGAAAATTTTATCAATTGACATTCTCCAGTTTTAATTTATAAGACTATTCCCTTGTCAGCCTTCTCGATTTTTTTGTCCCATGGATTAAGGTAAATTGTTCTACCTCTGGTGAGTAATTGCTCTTTTAGTGTTTTGTTTTAAGTTACTAGAGAAAGGAGAAAATGTCTAGTCTAATATATTGTTGTCTGTGTGACCTGAAACTCACAATAAATACTTGAAGGAAAAAGAACAAATATAAATTCAGCTTTTGCAAGGTATAAAAAAGTACAGTACGTCATTGAGAAGAATATTTGATGCAATATGTCAAATTCATCCATAACTCAATACTTGTTGAATTTGTTCTGTAAGAGATTATATATTCTAATGTATTCCAGACGCAAAAAAACCTCAAAAAGAGAGTCAGGAATGACTGGATATTCTAAGTATTTAAATATATGTGTGTATATACATATAGTTAATTAATTAATGTTAAGGTTAAAAGTTAATGTTGATTATTGTATTAATGTTAACTATATGTTAACATATGGGGAAAAGTTTTCTGTAAAGTGAAATTTTTTTAAAAAACTAACTTTGTGTGCAGTTAGATGATTGACTTGCTTGAGTAAAGAAGAAATCAAAACCAAAGTACTCAGATGGGATACAAAATAAATGTAAAAATGTCATTAGCAATTTCTGATATTTCCATTAAACCCCAAGTGAAATTAATAGAATTTGAAACTCAATTTGAAATTATGCCTAAATAAATAAAATATTTGGAAATTAATTTATCATGAAATATGCTGAAAATACATAAATATAGTTATAAAACTCTATAGGAATAAGGGGGCAAATAATTAGAGAAATATGTATTGTTCATGGTTGGGCCATGCCAATATAATAAACCTGATGAGACCTAAATTTATTTATAGATTTATTACTATAATCAAATTATCAACTGTTTGATTTATAAAATTTTTTATAATAACAAAATACTTTCAAAAAATTAAAAGATCAAGAATGTTCAAGGATCTAATGAAAGGATCTAGGCTTGAAGGGAATTTAGCACTAGCAGATCTCAAACTTTATTATGAAATACTAATGAGCAAAACTAGTAATGGTGAAAAGAATAGGTTGCTACTCAAGGTGATCAGACTAGATAAGAGGTAGAAGCAAACAAATACAGAAGTATATATATATTTTTTTTTAAGCACAAACTGCTAAAATACAGACCACAGGTTGCCAAAAATTGCTTGGAAATTTAAAAGCAATATTTGTAGAAAATATATATCACAAAAAAAAAAATTCCAGTGGATAAGCAAAGTAAAAGTGAAAGGTCAAATCATTTTAAAAAGTGTATAACAGAAAGAGATTTAAGTTTTTAATGAGGAAAATACTCTATAAGCAAACTGGTGATTAAAGATTTTTTAAAAACACAAAATGTACCATTCTAATCATATTTAAAAAATGAAAACTTTTCACTAAGAATTAATACATTGATAGAAAACATTAAATTGGAAATAATATTTGAAGCATATACCTATTGTAAATATATGAAATCTAAGATATTTAAGGAAATGACAGAAATATATGATAAAGGGCTATTCGGTAATAGATAAGAGGACAAATCATATGAAAAAGTAGCTTTTAAAAAATAATATGCACTATGTAAATAATAACATGAAAATGCTTTGAATGAAGAATAAGAGAAATTAAATTTAAAAACATTTCCAATGTATCAACATACTTCATCAAATTCAAAACATATTAAAACATTGAAATAATAAATGTTAAAATGATTTTAGGAATTCAGGCTTGAGTAGAACAAATATATTGATTAAGGAGTCAAAGACAGAAAGAAAGGTTATATACATAAAATATTTGACTTAGCTATGTTTTGGGGTAACAAAAAAGTGGCTGCCCCTAGTTTAGGGATTGACTGAATATATGGGAGCAGATGAATGCTTTGGAAGATGATCACAGAAATGATAAATAATAGGTAAATCAGAGAAACATGGAAAATATTTTGGGATATGATACAGAATGAGGAAAATAGAATCAGGATTCAAATATTATACACAACACTACAACAATAAACATGAAAACAACAGTAATTTAAATCAGGATTCAAATTAGATATAATGCCTCATCTAAATTCCAGAGCACTGATGATTAAATTCACTTCATTCCTCTAGCTAGTAATGTGATGATCTCTGAGTATGTGTTGTTTCATGTACTGTTGGTTTCAATAGTTATATTGTTTCATTTTACATAGAAAGATCTATATGAACCCATGCAGAATGAATTAAGGAGAGGCAGAAAACCCTTACTACAATACTGTAAACCAGAAGAAACATCACAACAGAAAATCAAAAGTGAATAATATAAATTATAAAGAACAAGCTTGGCTGAAAAGAAGAGATATGAGGAGACAACTGACCATATCTTTTTGTAGAAATGGGAGATATGTCGACCAGTGGTGTTCATTACATATTTTTCAGACTTGTTCAATTTATTGATCAGTTATACTATTTTTTTCTCTTCTGCTTCATATTTTCTCTTTTAGAAATATGTATCTTGAGGGGAGGAGCCAAGATGACGGAAAGGAAACAGTAACCTTGCTGAGCTCTTCTGTCACTAAGTCTCAAAGGGTGAATCTGAGTGGATTCCAGAGTGACAGAGCCCACTGGATGACAGAGTGTGGCAGAGTCCAGCCCAGGAGGTTGCCCAGTGTGTAAGGACAGGACAAGCGCAGAGCATGTGGGGTCTGCACAGCTCAAACCTAAGAGAAGACAAGCAGACTACAACAGAGAGAGAAAAAGGCCCAACCTGCAGACTTACCAAGGATGAAACTCAGTCAGTCCTCCTTCATCTCATGAAAGGACGGGAAGGGTCATTGGAGCCAGGTGGAAGAGTCGGGCCCCAAGGGGAGAAAGGGGCTTCTTCAGGTGCATTAGGCCCCCAGTCTGGAAGTTTAGAAACTGCCTGCCTGTATAATACAGGGGCTGGAATGGCAAAGTAAATTCTAGCTTCTCAGTTCCTCTCATCCCTCCTTCATGAAGCAGAAAACCCAAAGATAAGTCTCCCACCCAGATTGAAATCCCAAGCTAATGGAAATAGCCCCAGGCTTGAGAGTCTCCAAGAAGAGGTGTAACTGAGACAGCCAGGAGTCTGAAGAGAAGAGAGGGAGGGGTCCCAACAAGCCCCACCTCACCTCACCAACAAAAGCCTACTTATAGCCCAGGGGTATAGAGGCAGAAATCTGAAGTGGTCAGACTCACCCCCACCTACCCCCTCCTACACATGTACATTCCTCACTGACTTCCCTGACTTAGCCATAAACTAGCCACCCAGAGGTATTCAAAGTCAAGGATCAGGCCCTAAACTCATAGCCTCAGAAAGTAAGAAACAGGAAGTCATAATGGGAAGGAAGGAAGCTGAAAAGGAGAAGGGGAAGGCAATAAAATCTATTCGAGCCTACTATGCAGGGCAAGAACAACTAAATACACAGGACAATATAGACTCTATACCCACACCTGAGACCACAGAAGGAAACATGATCTGGTCTCAAGCCCAAATAGCATTCCTGGAGGAGCTTAAGAAAGGACCTAGCAGCTTGTACATTAAAAGAGAGGACGGACTGGAATTTGATACTTTGTAAGGCAAGAGAGATAGGACTACAAATAAGGATCAACTACCCGGCAAAACTGAGCATAATTTTTCAGGCAAGGAGATGATTGTTTAATGAAATAAGGGACTTCCAGTCTTTCCTGATGAAAAAGCCAGAGCTCAGTGGAAAATTTGATCTCCAATTACAAGACTCAAGAAAGACATAAAAAGGTAAACAAGAGAAACACAGACTCACACATGCATTAGTGCACACACCCACACCCACATGCTCATTACTTGAGATGCAACAAGAGCAAAATGTTCACATCCCTATATGTGGAGCTGATAACTGTCAATATTTGAAATCTTTATGATTATCATGACCTTCTAAAGGGTTATACTTAGATACAGGGTGTGGGTATGAATGCACTAACCTGAAGTCTAAAAAAAAAACTATTAAGGGGATCAAAAGGACTGTAATGGGAAAAAGGAAAAGATGAGATAGGAAAAGGTAAAATATGGCATCTGAAGAGGCATTAAAACACACTATAGAAGAGGGGAAAGAAAGAGGGAGAGGAACATCACTTAAACACTATTCTCACTGGTTCTGGTTCAAAGCGGGATCAACTTAATCAGCGAAGTTTAAGATTCTAATGTGAATAGACACATAAATTCATTAAATAGAGGAAAAGGAGGGAGGAAGAGGAGCACTATTTGAAATTTACTCTCATTGGTTTGGAATCAAACGGGGAGTAATTTACTCTGATAAGTATAAAAACTTATTCTGTCCTATAGATAGTGGAAGGGTAAGGGGGGGGTGAAAAGGAGGAGACTAAAGGGGGGATTAGAAGGGAGGGAAATAGTAGTAAGGGTTAAGTAGGTTAAGAAGGGGGGTCACTGGGTGGGAACACTGAGGGAGGGGGTGGTCAAAAGGGAAAACTTCAAGGAGGGGAAGGGAGAAGGAAGAAACCAAAACAAACAGGGGAGGAAATAGGATGGAGGGAAAGAGACAGATAGTCATCATTACTGTGAATGTGAATGGGATGAACTCTCCCATAAAACAGAGGCGGATAGCAGAATGGATTAAAAACCATAATCCTACAATATGCTGTCTACAAGAAACACATTTGAAACAAAGGGATACCCACAGGGTAAAGGTAAAAGGTTGGAGTAAAATTTATTATGCCTCAGCTAAAGTAAAAAAAGCAGGGGTAGCAATACTTATCTCAGATAAAGCAAAAGCAAAAATAGATCTAATTAAAAGAGATAAGGAAGGAAACTATATCCTACTAAAAGGCACCATCGGGAATGAAGCAATATCACTACTTAATATATATGCACCAAGTGGTATAGCATACAAATTCCTAGAGGAGAAGTTAAAAGAATTAGAGGAAGAAATAGATAGCAAAACTATACTAGTGGGGGACCTTAATCTCCTCCCCTCTGAACTCGATAAATCTAACCTCAAAATAAACAAGAAAGATGTTAAGGAGGTGAATAGAATCTTACAGAGACTAGATATGATGGAACTCTGGAAAAAACTGAATGGGGATAAAAAGGAAATTACTTTATTCTCAGCAATGCATGGTAAATACTCAGAAATAGACCATTTATTAGGGCATAAAAACCTCACAATCCAGTGCAAAGAGGCAGAAATGTTAAATGCATCATTCTCAGATCATGATGCAATAAAAATTATATGCAATAAAGGGCCAAGGAAAAATAGATGAAAAACTAATTGGAAATTAAAAAATTTAATCCTAAAGAATGGATGGGTCAAACAAGAAATTATAGAAACCATCAATAATTTCATTCAAGAGAATGATAATAATGAGACAACAAACCAAAATTTGTGGGATGCACTAAAGGCAGTTCTCAGGGGAAGTTTTATATCCATGAGTGCATACTTAATTAAAGCAAAGAGAAGGGAGGCCAACGAATTGGACATGCAATTGAAAAAGCTAGAAAAAGAACAAATTGAAAATCCTCAATTTAGTACTAAATTAGAAATATTGAAAACCAAAGGTGAGATTAATAAAATTGGAATTAAGAAGACTATTGAATTAATAAATAAAACTAAGAGCTGGTTTTATGAAAAAATCAACACAATTGACAAACCCTTAGTCAATATGATAAAAAAAAAAGGAGAAAACCAAATTTTGAGTATCAAAAATAAAAAGGGTGAATCTACCTCCAATGAAGAGGTAATCAAAAAAATAATGAGGAATTATTTTTCCCAATTGTATGCACATAAATATGACAATATTAGTGAAATGGATGAATATTTACAAAATCACAAGTTGCCCAGATTAACTGAAAAGGAAGTGAATTACCTCAATAACCCCATCTCAGAAAAAGAAATCAAACAAGCCATCAATGAACTCCCTAGAAAAAAATCTCCAGGGCCAGATGGGTTTACTAGTGAATTCTATCAAACATTTAAAGAACAATTGATTCCAATACTCTAGAGACTATTTGGGAAAATTAGTGAAGAAGGAGTCCTACCAGACTCTTTCTATGACACAAATATGGTACTGATTCCTAAATCAGAAAGAGATAAAACAGAGAAAGAAAATTATAGACCAATTTTCCTCATGCATTTAGACGCAAAAATTCTAAATAAAATATTAGCCAAAAGACTCCAACAACTTATCACAAAAATAATACACACTGATCAGGTAGGATTCATTCCAGGAATGCAAGGATGATTTAATATTAGGAAAACCATCAGTATAATTGAGCATATCAACAATGAAACTACCAGAAACCACATGATCATCTCAATAGATGCAGAAAAGGCTTTTGACAAAGTACAACATCCATCCTATTAAAAACACTAGAAACTATAGGAATAAATGGAGCCTTCCTTAAAATAGTTGATGGCATCTATTTAAAACCATCAGCAAGTATTATATGCAATGGGGATAAACTAGAAGCATTTCCAATAAGATCAGGAGTGAAACAAGGGTGTCCACTATCACCCCTCTTATTCAATCTGGTACTAGAAACACTAGCAGTAGCAATTAGAGAAGAAAAAGAAATCAAAGGAATCAAATTAGGTAAAGAAATGACCAAGCTATCACTCTTCACAGATGATATGATGATATACTTAGAGAATCCTAGAGTATCAAGTAAAAAACTACTAGAGACAATAAATAAATTTGGCAAAGTTGCAGGATATAAAATAAATTCACATAAATCCTCAGCATTCCTGTACATCTCTAATGAAACTCAACAGCAAGAGATAGAAAGAGAAATCCCATTTAAAGTCACTGTAGACATTATAAAATATTTGGGAATCTACTTACCAAAACAAACCCAGAATCTATATGATCACAACTACAAAACACTTCTCACAAAAATAAAATCAGATCTAAATAGTTGGAAAAATATCAATTGCCTATGGCTGGGTCAAGCTAATATAATAAAAATGACAATTTTACCCAAAGTAAACTATATATTTAGTGCCATAGAAATCAATTTACCAAAAAACTACTTTTTAGAATTAGGCAAAATAATAACAAAATTTATTTGGACAAACAAACAGTCTAGAATATCAAGGTAATTAATGAAAAGAAATGCTAGGGAAGGTGGACTAGCTATGCCAGATCTTAATCTGTATTATACAACAGCAGTCATCAAAACTGCTTGGTACTGGCAGAGGTGTAGAGTAGTGGATCAATGGAATAGATCAGGCGCAGGAGACCCAGCAGTTAATGAATATAGTAATCTATTGTCCAATAAAACCAAAGACCCAAGTTTTTGGGATAAGAATGCACTATTTGACAAAAACTCCTGGGAAAACTGGAATACAGTGTGGCAGAAACTGGGCATAGACCATTATCTAACACCATATACCAAAATCAAGTCTAAATGGGTGCATGATCTAAGTGTAAAGGATGATACTGTAAACAATTTGGGAAAGCAAGGAATAGTTTAGCTGACATATTTGTGGAGAGGGGAAGACTTTAATACCTAACAAGAATTAGAGAGCATTGTAAAATGCAAAATGGATAATTTTGATTACAATAAATTGAAAAGCTTCTGTACAAACAAAGCCAATGTAACCTATATCAAGAGGGAGGTGGGAAATTGGGAGATTTTTACAACTTGTGTCTCTGATAAAGGACTCATTTCTAAAATTTATAGAGAATTGAGCCAAATCTATATGAATACAAGTCATTCCACAGTTGATAAATGGTCAAAGGATATGAAGTCAGTTTTCAGAGAAATAAATGAAAGATATCTATAAGCATATGAAGAAATGCCCTAATCACTATTGATTAGAGAAATGCAAATCAAAACAACTCTGAGATACCATATCTCTCCAGTCAGATTGGCTAAGATGACAAAACAAGAAAGTGACAAATGCTGGAGAGGATGTGGACAAATTGGAACACTAATACATTGCTGATGGAGTTGTGAACTTATCCAACCATTCTGGAGAACAATCTGGAATTATGCTCAAAGGATTATAAATAATTTCATACCCCTTGACCCAAAAATACCCTTGTAGGGTTATATACCAAAGAGATCATAGAAGTGGGAGAAAGACCCATATGTACAAAAATATTTATAGCAGCCCGTTTTGTGGTTGCAAAGAATTGGAAACTAAAGGGGTCCCCATCAATTGCGGAATGGCTAAACATGTTGTGGTATATGAATGTAATGGAATATTATTGTGCTATAAGAAATGAGGAGGTGACAGATTTCATCATTACCTGGAGAGATTTATACAAACTGATGCTGAGCGAGAAGGGTAGAATCAGAAGAAATTTGTATACAATCACAGACATACCATATCTGTGATGACCAATTATGACAGACTGGACTCTTTTCAGCAATGCAGTGATATAAGTCAATCCCAAAAGACTCAAGAAAGAGAGAAATGTGCCATCCAGAGACATAACTAGAAAGAACTGAGCCTGAAACCTGATGGAAGCAAACTAAATGATCTTTTTCTCTTCTTTGTTTGTTTTTATTTCTTCTTTACCTTCTTTCATCCCACCTAGTACAATACGCCTTTGTAATTGGAATAATGTCTAATATGAATGTATTTGGAGATCCTATACTGGACTATATGCTGTCGTCGGGGGAGGGGGGAGGGAAGTAAAGGAAATTTGAAAATCAAGGAACTATGGAATTGAATCTTGTTAACTGAAACTAAACTAATAAATTAATTAAAAAAAAAGAAAAACATGTATCTTATCAGATGACTCTCAGATAGGAAAGGGGAGAAATACTGGGAGACATATTTAAAATTATAATAACCAGTATTTTTATGTTGTTTTAAAATTTGCAAAGAAGTTTCTGTATACTTTCTCACTCTATCATCCTAAAAACACTTCGGAGTCGGTGCTGTAATCCCCATTTGTTAGATGAGGATACTGAGACTGAGATAGAATTAGTGATTTACCTAGGGTCACACAGATAGCAAGTATCTAAAGCAGGATTCAGACCTCAGTATTCCTGACTATAGATCCAGTGCTCTATCCACTGTAACATCTGACTGCCTCAAAAATATTTACACTTTAGGGGTGGCTAGGTAGCATAGTGAATAGAGCACTTCCCTGGAGTCAGGAGGACCTGAGTTCAAATCCAGCCTCAGACACGTAATACTTACTAGCTGTATGATCTTGGGCAAGTCACTTAACCCCTCTGCCCTGCAAAAAAAAAAAAATTACACTTTATGAAATCACTTCCAGATTAGAATAAAGAAATGGTTTAAATTAGAATAAGATGTGGTTTAAAAAATATGGTCATGCTCTAGAGTCTACTGATACCAAATTTTGGAAACAAACACACACCAAAAAACGATCAAAAGAGAATATCATGATATTCTTGTGGTAATATAGTTGCTATAAATAAAACACTACATTAAGTGGAAAAATATTTTTTAAAAATACTTGATCTTTTTCCATCAGAAAGATATTGCAGCCAAAGGTAGCACTGATTTAGAAGATAAATCTGTCCATAAAACCTTATAAAAGATGGTGGATGGGGCGGGTAGGTGGCGCAGTGAGTAAGAGCGCCAGCCTTGGAGTTGGGATGACCCGGGATCGAATCTGGCCTCAGAAAATGAGCACCCACACATAAATAATGACTCACCATTTAACCTTGAGCAAGTTACTTAACCCTAATTGCTTTAAAAAAAAAAAGATGGTGGAAAATGATCCCATTTGTGTCATATGTATTATCCCTTAAAACAAAAAGAATAAACACTTTTTTTTTTTATAAAATGCTTGGTGAGAAGCCAAATTAAGTTACATTATCTTGCAAACATTGAATGATGAGACTAGAAGCAGCTTTGTTTAATGAACAAAAAACAGAAGAGGTACATCAAAATTTTTATAACAAATACTTTTCTTTATCAATGACAATATCACCTTTATACTCTTAACATCACAGGCATTAATGAGATATATGAAGAAGTAAACATAGACCTAAATGAAATGAAGATGGGTTGAGCAGTTTGCTATGACCAAATATACTCAAAAGATGTCTTTCTTTAAGGCAGTACAGTAAGAGTAAAGGATAAGCATGTGCAGTGTAAAGAACCTTAGACTTGGAAGCAGAAGACCTTGTTTCAAATTCTGATTCACTCAGTTACTGCCTCTGTAGTTTTGAATATGTCAGTCTCTCAGAGCCTCAGTTATATCATCTGTCAGAGAATAGTGTGGGACTAAATGACCCCTAAGGTGTTTTCCAGGTTTCAGTTTATGAACTTATAGCCAACTTATTTCACAGATCTTGTTACTATAGATAAATAGGAAAATTAATTAGATAAAAATTAATATAAGTAAAAAGGAAAGAATACTGATGACTCCCACCCCATATACTATTTATAACATTTTGACAGACTAATTTATGGATCTTGAGAGTATATTTGGTGAGAATACGAGAAAATGGTCAGAGTTTTGTAAATTATAGTCTACAACAGTCTTCATCTTTGTGCTCAAACTAAGGATTTTATAAGTTACTAAAAATGTTCAATATAGTAAAACCAATATAGTAAATATAGTAAAACTACTTAAAATGTCCTATATGTTTTAAAATTGTAGAAGATTCACTAAAAGATATAACAACAAAAATATTTCCTTCAATGACCTAGTGAATATTTTAAATGATGCAAAAAAGGAAGGTTATACTGCTTATTGATATTTGTCACTTTCATTAACTCATCAATAATCACTTATGAGGCAGATACTATGTGCTAGACTCAATGCCAACATTTTAAGATATAAAGACAAGTATTATTAGAGTCCCTACTCTTAGGAAGAGAGGGAACATATGTTTGCTTATGACTACATACAAAAAATATGGAGCATAAATACATGGAAGGTTGTGAAAGGAGACACTAGAAATTGGGTGGTGGAGAGGGTGGTAGAGAAGCAATCTTAACAAAGATGGTAACTAAAAGACAATTTTAAGAAAATATGGATTCCAAGAGACAGAAATGAGGAGGGAGCATATTATAAGCATGGGGAGATAGTTTATATGATGTAATAGAGACAAGAGGTGTGTGTTTTTAGAGTTCATAAATATAACTAATGAAGTTGTAAAGTTAATTTTAAACCTGATTGTTAAGGGTTTTAAATGACAAACATGGACATTTGTATTTCTTTCTAGAGGTAATAAGGAAACAGCTATTTTAAGAGAGGAATGACAAGGTCAAACTTGTGTTTTAGGGAAATGATTTTGACAGCTATATGGAGGGTGTATTGTAGAGGAGAGACCTGAGACAGAGAGATTATTGCAATAGTCCAGATGATCAGTGGTTAGTGCCTGTACACTAGTACATCAGTTTACTTTACTATAGTAGTAAATATACTTTGAGTAGACAGGATCAGATGGACCCAAAACAAATGGCTTAACAACTTATTGGTCAGAATGAGGAGTCGAAGAACTCTCCAATATTAAAATCGTGTCTAATTGGAAAGAAAAATGGTAGAGCACTTGACTAAAGTAGGGAAATTCAAAAGAGGGGATGGGTTTGATGGGAGGAAAGATAATGAATTCTTTCTGGAATGTGATGGGTTTGAGATAATTAATATCTAGTTCAAAATTTTACAAAGTCAGCAGTCATGAACGTTGGCCTGCACAGAGTCAAAATTGAAGAATGGATGCCCCATGGTAAGGTCATCTAAAGGTTTCTGTTTATGGATGATAGTGTGCTGGATTCATCAGTATCTGGAATATTGAAGCAACTTCTAAATGAAATCCATAATCATTTAATTATGGGACTAAGAAGCCCCTAGTTAAATGCAAGTAAATGAAGAATATCTGTTCAGCTTATGACTTGTGGTTGTATAAATGACTTATAAAACTTTACAACAAATATATCTTGAACAGACACTGAAGACTGACAACAAATTGGACACAGGATTTCATAGGCTGAAGAGAATAACATATGTTATTATTTGGGAACTTGTGCAGTGCTTTTAGTAACTACAAGTTCTTTCCTGAATTAAAAGTCCATCATCACCACCAAAGGTAACATCAATCTTATGATAGCAATTTTTTTAGTCATAATGCATAACAGTCCCAGATGAGTTAAATTTGAGGGTCACCCAAACACAATTCAGAAGTACATAGTGATTTTAGCAGTGATGGTTGTCCTTCATTCTTAAAGAAGAGTAAAATGATATCACTATGTCAGAATCAAGTTACATTGTGTTCAAATGTGGATAATTGACTAGAAGGCAGCATATCACCAATAAAGAAATCTTCAAGAAAAGCAGTGTAAAGGAAATCATCAGATAACTAGAAAAGCAGGTGTGCCAGTATCATGGCAAGGGCAGAGGTTCACTGATGAACAATGTCCATGTTTCAATGATATCCATGTGTTGCTGATACATCTAAACAGACCTCTAGCAACTTGAATGAGTCCCTTAAGGAGGACTTAAAGAAAGACCTGGAAGAGAGTCATCTCAGATAAGAAGGCTTTGATGGGTTTTAATCTGAATGGTTGGAAGGAGTTCACTCATCCATAATATAGTGATCGATCCATCATTGTTTCAGAAAAATACACATCTTACTATCCTTAATAGAGTGTTAGAATTAGGAAGACAAAGACCAAATCTTACTTATTTTTGAATGTCTTTGTATAATATATATGGTAATCTTGTGTGTGTGTGTGTGTGTGTGTGTGTGTGTGCGCATGTATGTTTTACCTTTCTTTGTATCCCTAGAGCTTAGTAGAATTCTTGGAAAATAGTA
The DNA here is from genome assembly GCA_011680675.1 of Gymnobelideus leadbeateri. Lineage (NCBI taxonomy): Eukaryota > Metazoa > Chordata > Mammalia > Diprotodontia > Petauridae > Gymnobelideus > Gymnobelideus leadbeateri. Next base: position 49,665 of record WOXC01010505.1, read on the forward strand.
GTGACTTAATAAATGCTTATAGACTAATGGGAACTTTATAAATATTTTAATGGAAGGATGAATCATCTAATGATTGACTTTCTAGAGATATAAGCATTGTAATTAGTTAGCCATTAGCTATATTGTTAACTGTCACAATCAGATACTAAAGGAAAAGTCAGTGAGCCAATTACATGGTAAGAAGAGAGAAAAGATGATGTTATAAAAGACAACTGGCTCAGTCTGTGGACCTGGATTCAATGTCTGCTTATCATGCTTCCTTTTCTGTATGACTTTGGATAAGTCATTTTAGCCCCCATTTGTAAAATGAAAGATTATGAATAGATAGCCTCTGAATTCTCTTCCAGTTCTTTTTCTGGGATACTTACTACCTATAATTCTATCAGTGGAATATAGAGTAAGTTTTGATGAGGGAATGAGGGGGAAAAAAGAACAAATCTAAAGCCAGGATAGTTGATTAATATCTGCCAAGGAATCTTAAAATTGTACTTGATAAAGCTCAAAATCCATTGCTGCCAGTACATCCATTAATTTTTGTTTTCAAAATCATTTCCAAATATTTTCTATGGGAAGGAGAGCACAGGAAACAGTTATGCCTTCTAACTTATTTCACATATTGATTTTTACTAAAATATGCCTCCTTGCACTGTGCCTCCACCATCCAAAAGACATAACTTTCAAGGCTTCTCACTCTCAACCCCCAGGCTTCTTTGGTTCTTCTCAAAAGACAAAAAAAGGTTCAAGGACATAGGTAGCTTTGGTGAGTGCCAAAACAGAGGCCAGATAATGCTCTGGATGCCAGGGGCTACAAATTATAGGAAGATGGGAAGATGGGATATAAGGACCAATCAAAGGATAGCTAAGACAAATTTAGCCCTTTGTTACAATTTTACCTAGGGCTGTCTATATAGCATTTAGATATAACAAACACATTGTCAGTTATAAGTGGAAATTAACATTGATTTATTCATGTTGATATATATATATAAATACAAACACTATATATAATATATGTGTGCATAGTGTATATGCATTAGATATATCGTATGTATATATGTGTGTATACTTTATATTGTATATATGTATGCACACATATATATGTATAAATCATCAAAGGTCTATATTGCACATAAATGTGTGTATATATGTGTGTATGTATGTGTATATGTATTATATACACACATAGATAAAGACACACATATATAAATGTGTATATGTTCTATGAGTGGAAAGGGGGAAGAAGTAAGGAGGCATAGCTGTTTCCTGTACTTGTGTTCCCTTGGGAAGGTAAAATATACTACATATATGTGAATATATTATATTATACACACACAGATAAAAAACACAAAATATACATATACACAAATGTGTGCATGTATATGTGCAAATGTGTCACACAGATGCATATATATTTAAATACATATATATATATACATATACATATATATATGCATAGATATATAATACAGACCTGATCTTTGAATTCCTGATAATGCACCAGATTTATAAGGATTATGGGACAACTCAGTCTGTTTCTTACCCACAAAATAAGTGTATATAATATGACAGAATTTAGACATGGAACAAAGCTTTAAAGGTCCTCATTTTATAGATGAGGAAATAAAATCCCACAAAAATAAAGGAACTTGTCCAAGGCCACACAGTTGGAAGTAGTACAATTAGAATGTAGTCCTTCTTCACTTGACTTCAGACAGAGTGCTCCCCGTATTAAACCATGTTGTCTAACCTTTTCTATAATATGTATTGTTGTTGTTACTACTACTATTAAATAATAATAATATAACCTTTTTCACATATAAGATTCTCCCCATCCCCCTCTTAAGGAACTAGGTTTACAGTTGATTTGTAGTCAGGTTATGAATGGTGGGGAAAAGATCAGTTCCTATTTAAAAAGACCAGGTTATTCAAGGTCAACAACATAACTTATATTCTCTTTTTAAGGCAGAAAATTCCGTATAAAATCAGCATGAGGGGTGATTCATTTGCTTTTAAAAGACCCTAAATAATCTCTCTTTCTAATACATATATATTTGCTAATTATTATGAAAAGATATTTGGCTTTTGGCACTTATAATGTTTTATGTATGGAAATAGTTTTAGAAATAAAATGCTACAGGCTTTTGTTTGAATTGATATTATGTAGATTGCAGTGGTACTGAACATCCAAATGCCAAATGAAAAGCAATGATAAACACTATAGCCTAAATTACACGCATGACCCTATTTTCTAGTGAGCCCTTTCTGAACTCACAGAGCAACAAGGCAAATCCCACACTCTACCACCATGACTACCTTTTGAAAAAATGTAAAATATGTTTTATTATTCTCAGCTATGCATTCCATGTTTCTTATAGACCAGTTCATTTTTGTCTCTGCTGCAAAATACCTTAAAAGGTAATATGGTATTGTGATGATTGGTGTGTGTGTGTGTGTGTGTGTGTGTGTGTGTGTGTATGTATGTGTATGTGTGTGTGTAGGGGAGGGTGGGTTGGTAATTTATTACACCAGTTAATCTTGCAAAATTGCCCTCTGGATGTAATAATTTGTTATTCTTTTATTAGGCCTTCTTCTGCATGCTGTGTTTATCATAAAGATGTCACCATTGTGATGCCTAGCAACCATTACAATGTTCTGGAGGTGTTTGCATACATTTTCCTGAGGGAGAGATCTGCTTGGTCCCTGCTTGGGAGAGCTGTCAGTGGATTCTGATGTATGAGGGATAAAAGGAGTCCCTGCTGCAGACTCCAATAAGCTCGAGTCACGGCCAGAAAGCACTGACTTGGGCATCACTATGCTGTGTTAGAAAATGTGTCAATTATCAGATGGACTGCCTAAGGGGATCGCCTGGGTCTAGGCCATAAAACCATCAAGACTGAGGGGGGAAAAATTGATGAGGAAGTAAGTTGAATTAATTGATAACAAGGAGGCTTGTATGCTGAATATTCATTATGGGCAAGACCTTGAAATTTATGTCTCTGAGCCCTTTTTTTTAGGATCCCTCTCCCCTCCATCACCACCTTCACCCATTTTAAAAACCAACAGTAACCCTCCTCACCTTCCCTGACATAAATGTATGTTTAACTAGCATTTTAGTCATTTCCTAAAAGCCAGGAGGTAGTTTTCAAACTAGTCAAGAAGCCATAAAAATAAAAATAAAATCATGCTAATATTGTTTTAGCTGTTTTGCTATTATTGCAATTCTTAATATACTGTGCAACTGTTTATATGTGAATACAGTGGGGACCACTTAAATGAGTCGCCTTAGGGCTTGAGTCATGAAAGCTTTATGCACCATTTATGTAGGTTTCTGTGGAGTTTACACAAGATAGGGAAAGAATGGCATATGTGGGGGAATGTATGTATATATGTATGTACACATATATGTATGTAGGGGAGATGGGGATTTGGAAGAATTTCACCACTGCCTGCTCACCCAAGCATGAATTCACCTCTCATTGCAGAATTAAAGGGAAAAGGTTCATATCAGAAGAGGTTGATTCCAACACAGCATCCTTTATGGGCATTAGTATAATTATTAGTCAGTTTAGCTATCCTCACTAAGTCTAAACAGCCAGTCAGTTTGGTGGCAGGAGGGGAAAAGAAACTGTATAATTCTGCTTAATTTAAAAAAAAAGAAAATGATCTGACAAATTGGTTGATTCTTTGTTTGAACCTCCTACTTGTTTGTACTGGCCAATCAATTTGAGAAGATGGTCATTTAGTGAGGGCCACTCAGATGAAAAATGGTAGTCCTTAAACTTCTTTGTGTGCAAATTAAAAATTCAGCAGCTAAAATAATATATCATTTTCCTTTGGGGATAAAACAGTGGACAGAGTTCATCCATCTTTTTAATGATTGACAAAAAATTCTTCTGCTTATTTTACAATAAGTAACCTACAAAGTACTCAGCACTATAAAGGAACATATAAAAAGACACAGCCGTTGCTCACTTGGAACTTATTGGGTAATATATTCTTTTATAATGATAATGATCATTATAGTGATCATAACAATGGGTTATATTTTCCCCAGTATGAATTTTCTCTTTGCACTTGCCATTCTCATTGAAGGTAAAGGCAATTTTGTGTATTATTAGAGAGCCAGACCTGCAGAACCAACTCCCTTAGAAATATTTCTATGATATCTTTCATTTTTAGAACTAATAGAATCAGGCAACATATAATCTAGAGAAATAAGGAAAATAATACATACAAAAGTCAAGTGACATATTCAAGATCACTAGAACTTTATTGTCTGACTCCCAATTCAATGTCATTACCACCCTATTATACCATATTGTTATCTTATAGAAATGACACACATTTAAAGATTTTAAGAATTGTAAATACTTGAGAAATATATTGTCATCACCCTTTATTATACCTAATAACCTTTTATGGTTTCCAGAATCCTTTGTGAATAATGTCTTAATTGATCCTCAAAGTGTGAAGGAGGTATTATTTCCCCCATTGTGCAAATGAGAATACTATGGCTAAAAGCAGTTAAGCAGATTTGCTCAGTATTGTGCAATGACCTATCTGTGACAGAATTCAAAATCAGGTCTTCTATATCACAATAAGATCTGTATGTCATGTTGTCATCTCTATCCCAGGGAAAGAAGTAAAGAGCCATATTAGTATATGCCTCTCATGAGTCTCTTTATGTCACCAATTTTTTTTTTTTTGCCTTTTGGAGGGCAATTGGGGTTAAGTAACTTGCCCAAGGTCACACGGCTAGGTTTTTGTTTGTGTGTGCATTAAGTGTCTGAGGCCGGATCCGAACTCAGGTCCTTCTGACTCCAGGGCCGACACTCTACTCACTGCACCATCTAGCCGCCCCCATGTCACCAATTTTTAAAATTTTGGGGGTTTCAAAGACAATTTTTAAAGTTATAATCTATGTAGAAACACGAGCATATTCCTGAGTTTATAATTTTGTTCAATTTGTTTTAGAGGTAACACACATATATGTATATATTTATGTTTGTGTCTATACATACACACACACACACACACACACATATATATATATATATATATATTTACAGAGTACTTTTATTGATCCTTAAAATAACCATTTGAATATTATAGTATAAATATGATTATTCCTATTTTATAGATTAAAAAAAACAGAATCTGGGAAAGTCTGTGATAGTGTGCCCTAATTAGGGTAATATAGCTAGTTAAGTGAGAAAGCAGGATTCAAACCCAAATTCTGGTTGCAAGTTCTATGTCATTACAATTATACTAGCCTTCTTCTAGGACCACTAAATGGAGTACAAAATATGACTAAACGAACATCAATTCAACAAATACTTAGCAAATGCCTGTGATATGTGAAGTCATCTGATGGATTCTTTAAAGAGTAGCTTTGAATTCATAGATTTATTGTATTTTAGGTGTTAGGACAAAAAGGGTTACAAAGTCCAAGTTATATTGAAAGCAGGAATCCTTTCTCAAATAACCCCTTTGGCAAGCACTAGAGTTGAGGAGATCACTACTTTATAAGCAAATACATTCTGGGTTTTTGACGATATATGTCAAGAAGTTTCTCATAATGTTGAACTAAAGTTTACAAGTTCCTCAAATTCAGAGTGCCCCAAAAGATGTAGTATGGTTTTAAACCTTATTAGCTTTTATAGCTTAACATTATAGTGTGACATTTGGGATACCCCATATTTGAAGATAGTTATTATGACCCTATTAAATTTTCCGTTCTCTGGGTTTAAACCCTTCCTATTTGTAATTACTTATTTTTTTTTTAATTTTTAACGTTAATTTTTATTTTAAATCCCAAATTTCCTCCCTTTCCCCAGTCCCTCCCATTGAGAAGGGAAGCAACATTATGCCTACTATACATGTGAAGTAATGCAAATAATATTTGCATATTAGCCATGTTTCAAAAAATTAAAAAGCATGAAAAACAAAATGGAAAACAATCTGCACTCAGATTTTATTAGTTCTCTCTTTGGAAGTGGATATTAGTTTACATAATGAGTATTTTGGTTTTGTCATGAACCATTGTTTTGATAAAAGGAGCTAAGTTTTTCACAGTTGATTATGATTACAATATTACTATTACTTTATAAGATAGTCTCTTGGTTCTGCTCACTTCACCCTGCATCAGTTCATATATATTCTCTGTTTTTTTAAACCATTCTGCTTGTCATTTCTAATAGCATAATAGTATTCCTTCACAATCACATACCAGAACTTGCTCTGCCATTCCCTAATTGATAGGTATTTCATCAATTTATAATTCTTTGCCACCACAAAAAAGAGCTGCTGTAAGTATTTTTGTACATACAGGTGCTTTTATTTTTAACCTCTTTGGTTTCTACATGAGTAGTAATATTGTTGGATCAAATGGTATGCTCAGTTTTCTAATTTTTTTTGCATAGTTTGAAATTGTTCTCTAGAAGGCTTGGATCTGCACAACTAATTTTAAGACCATTATCAAACTATATATACCCAAAAACCTTTACTCTTGAGTAGAAGAAGCAAAGGAGAGCAGTGATGTTCTAGTGTTATCTCAATATCAAGGATATGCAACAAAAGCTGTTCACCAAAGAAAGCCCATGATTTTATAAGAATCAATCAATCAATAATATATTAAAAGCCTATTATTTATCAAGCACTGTGCTAGGCACTGAGATACAAAAAGAGGCAAAAAACATTATATGCCCTCAAGGAGCTTATAATCAAATGGAGGATATGTTATGCTAACAGATACACACATTATAGATAGATGACAGAGATAGATATATAACTATATACAGAATAAATTGTTTAGTTTATACAGAGGGAATGCATTAGGATTAAGAGAAGTTGTGAAAACCATGCTATAAAAGATGGGAATTTGTTGTTTCTCTTTTGTTCTCAAAGAGGATTAATGACACCAGGAGGGTAATGTCCTGATTTGCAGTGAATTGAATTTAGGTGAGACAGGGCTGTGCAAAGTCATCAACCTCACTCTTTCATCCAGGGTTCTCTGAGTCCAGCATCAAGGCATAGGTCAGAACAGCTAGAGATGACTCCAGATGCAACAAGAAACCTTGGCCTTTATAAGGAAGGTCTTTCCCAGGTCTCAGTTTTTCTGAGACAACACCCATCCAGTGATTTAAGGCAAGGAAAAAATGAGGAAAAATATGGTGTAGTTTGCCTACTCCAAAAAAATAAAATCAAACTGAGAGAGGAAGACCCTCAGAGTTTCTGGACAGAACAGAAATGATTGCTATGTACACTCAGCCATCAAAACACAACTAGTGACCAAGTGAGACTTGGGCTGGGACCTATTATTGGCCAATCACTGAGAGCCAAAGCGATTTAGAATTGAGGCATGGTGAGGTAGCTCTATTGTAATTCCAAAGGGCTTTATCAAAGTCTGGGTTCCTGAGCTCCATTTCTAGAAATTTAAATGAAACTGCATAGGACAGAGCAAATTGTCCCAGTTTTTTGTTTTTTGTTTTTAATGGTAGAATAGATAAGTATGGAAGAGTTGAAAAAATAAAGTAAAAATGAAAAATCTTGATCCCAAATGACAAGTTATCTTGGAAGATTTTAGTAATCAAAATTTCTATTCATTAGGGCAGACCACCCTAAGTTATATAAAGTTATGATTTTCAATGTGGAGGGAGAGAGGGGAGGAAGGGAGGGAAGAAAGGAGAGAAGGAAGAAGAGAAGAAAGGAATGAAGGAAGAAGCAAGTGGAGGTACTTATAGGAAGCCTTTTTGGGGAGCTTAGCTACAAAGGACAGAAGAAATATTGATTGACAACAAAGATAGAAGGGTCAAGTGATTTTTTTGGATTTTGTGGATTTATTTTTTTACCCTGAGAGAGACATGGGGATTTTTGTAGACAATAGGAAATGAGTCAGTATGCAGAAAGAAATAAAAAATAAGTGATAGAGAATGTGTGGGGGGGGGGGAGAGTCAAGATGGCAGAGTAGAAAGAGGACTCCCATGTGGCTCCAGCTTCCACATTCCCCAATTCATGTAAAAGGGGGGACTATGAATAAACTTTTGTGCTACAGAACCCAGAAAATGACACAGAGAAGCTAACCTCCCACTAAGGACAGCCCGGCAAGGAGCAGCCAATGTAATGCTCTGGGAGCTGAGCCTAGTCCACTGAGCTGGAGGTTTTAGTCCCAGGGAGGGCCTGACAAAACAGTAGCTGGAGGTACTCCAGAAACATTTCCAGAATTATCAATACAGATGCCAAGGAAAAAGTGAGAGGTCAGTGAACTGTGGACTTGGGACCAGTAGTTGGGAAAATGTCAGCTTCTGCACACAGGGCAAGAAGCCACTGAGATGCCTCAATGCAGCCAGCACCCTGTTGCACCTTCAGCTCCTGGCCTGCAGACTGAAGGGGGACCAAGTGACCAGTCTGAGGGGAAATTGCTCTTGCTTTAACCTTCTTGGATCTGGATTGCAGTCTAGGGTGGAGGTGTCCTGGGATGTCTGACCAGCTTGCCAGAGCATGTGGAGGCTTCAGAGAGGGCACCCAACTAATACCTCTGGCAGTGGAGAAAACCCCAGCATTTGGGACAGAAGCTCCCCTGTCTGGTGTCAGAGTCCTACTGTGGCAACAAGCCCAAAAGTCAAATGATTGAGTAGCAACATGACCAGACAAAGGAAGCAAAACAAACAGAAGAATCTAACATTAAACTCCTATTCTGGGGAAAAAAAGGATCAAAGCATGGAATAGGAAAAAGATAGTGAAGTCATAACTCTTGTATCAAAAGCTTCAAAGGAAAATACAAGCTGGTTACAGACCACAGAAGACCTTAAAAAGCATGTAAGATAAGTGGAGGAAAAATCGGGAAGAGAAATGAAAACAATGCAAGAAAATTATGAAATGAGAGTCAACAGCCTGACTGAGAAAAATAACACCTTAAAAAATAGACTAACTCAAATGGCAAAAGAGGTTGAAAAAGACAATGAGGAGAGGAATGCCTTAAAAAGCCAAATTTGCCAGATGGAAAAAGAATCTCAAAAGCTCACTGAGGGCAATCATTCCTTCAGATTTAGAATAGAGCAAAGGGAAGCTTGTGAGAAATCGAGATGCTGTTAAACAGATCCAAACAAATGAAAGAATAGAAGGCAATGTGAAATATTTCATGAGAAAAACCACTGACCTGGAAAATAGATCCAGGAGAGATAATTTAAAAATTATTGGACTACCTGAAAGCCATGATAAAAAAAAAGAACCTAGAAATCATTCTCCAAGAAATTCTCAAGGAAAACTGCCCTGATGTTTAGAACCAGAAGGCAAAATAGAGGTTGAAAGAATCCACCAATCACCTCCTGAAAAAGATCCCAAAAAGAAAACTCCTAGGAATATTATAGCCAGGATCCAGAATTCCCAGATTAAGGAGAGAATATTACAAGCAGTCATCAGAATAACACAGGATCTGGCAGCTTCTACACTGAAGGATGGAAGGGCCTGGAATATGATATTCCAGAGGTCAAAGTAGCTGGGATTAAAACCAAGAATCACCTACCCAGCAAAACTGAGTATCATGTTTCAGGGGAAAATACGGTCATTCAGTGGAATAGAAGTCTTTCAAGTATTTTTCTGAGGGCAATTGGGATTAAGTAAATTGCCCAAGGTTACACAGCTAGGTTTTTTTGTTTGTTTGTGTGTGTGCGTTAAGTGTCTGAGGCCGGATCCAAACTCAGGTCCTTCTGACTCCAGGGCCAGTGCTTTACTCACTGTGCCACCTAGCTGCCCCTCTTTCAAGTATTCTTGAAGAAAAAAACAGAGTTGAATATAAAAGTTGATATTCAGATACAAGAAGCAAGTGAAGCATGAGTAGGTAAACAGGGAAAAGAAATCATAAGGAACTTATCAAATTTTAACTATTTACATTCCTACATGGAAAAACAATAATTGTCACTGGTGAAACTTTTCTCAGTATGAAAATAGTTGAAAGGAATAGAAATATAAATATGTGTGTGGATAGATAGATAGATAGATAGATAGATAGATAGATAGATATAGTCTTTTTCAGAGGGTGTATAGGTGTATGAATACATATGTGAATATATATATATGTGTGTGTGTGTGTGTGTGTGTGTGTGTGTGTGTGTGTGTGTGTGTGTGTTTACAGGTATACACACACATATATATATATTCACATATGTATTCATACACCTATACACCCTCTGAAAAAGACTATATCTATCTATCTATCTATCTATCTATCTATCTATCTATCCACACACATATTTATATTTCTATTCCTTTCAACTATTTTCATACTGAGAAAAGTTTCACCAGTGACAATTATTGTTTTTCCATGTAGGAATGTAAATAGTTAAAATTTGATAAGTTCCTTATGATTTCTTTTCCCTGTTTACCTACTCATGCTTCACTTGCTTCTTGTATCTGAATATCAACTTTTATATTCAACTCTGTTTTTTTCTTCAAGAATACTTGAAAGAGGGGCAGCTAGGTGGCACAGTGAGTAAAGCACTGGCCCTGGAGTCAGAAGGACCTGAGTTTGGATCCGGCCTCAGACACTTAACGCACACACACAAACAAACAAAAAAACCTAGCTGTGTAACCTTGGGCAATTTACTTAATCCCAATTGCCCTCAGAAAAATACTTGAAAGACTTCTATTCCACTGAATGACCGTATTTTCCCCTGAAACATGATACTCAGTTTTGCTGGGTAGGTGATTCTTGGTTTTAATCCCAGCTACTTTGACCTCTGGAATATCATATTCCAGGCCCTTCCATCCTTCAGTGTAGAAGCTGCCAGATCCTGTGTTATTCTGATGACTGCTTGTAATATTCTCTCCTTAATCTGGGAATTCTGGATCCTGGCTATAATATTCCTAGGAGTTTTCTTTTTGGGATCTTTTTCAGGAGGTGATTGGTGGATTCTTTCAACCTCTATTTTGCCTTCTGGTTCTAAACATCAGGGCAGTTTTCCTTGAGAATTTCTTGGAGAATGATTTCTAGGTTCTTTTTTTTTATCATGGCTTTCAGGTAGTCCAATAATTTTTAAATTATCTCTCCTGGATCTATTTTCCAGGTCAGTGGTTTTTCTCATGAAATATTTCACATTGCCTTCTATTCTTTCATTTGTTTGGATCTGTTTAACAGCATCTCGATTTCTGGCTTCCCTTTGCTCTATTCAAATCTGAGAATGGTCACCTCAGTGGCTTTGAATTCTTGTCTCAGCAAAATTTGGCTTTAATTCTTCTCCTCATTGCCCTTTTGGGCCTCCTTTGCCATTTGAGTTAGTCTATTTTTTAAGGTGTTGTTTTCCTCAGTCAGGTTGTTGACCCTCATTTCATACTTTTCCTGCATCCTTCTCATTTCTCTTTCCAATTTTTCCTCCACTTATCTTA